>VDFB02261967.1:0-47473 GCA_007258455.2 Sequoia sempervirens | reverse complement strand
CTTTCCAAGAACTTATCTTTGTTTTGTTCCAAATATCTCTCCACATACTGTTGGAAGATAGGCTCTTGTTGTATTCGCATGAAGTCTTGAGTATCAAAGTCATAATGTGAGTTACCACCTGAATGTTGGGAACCAGGATGTACATGTTGGGAGTGTGGTCTTGAATTTATGGGAGGATTTTTCCTCCTATAGTGAGCATACTGAGAGGCCCTTCTTCCTCTAGGACTAGGAGATCTAGAAGGGGTCCTTGGCCGCCTTCTACTTCTTGGTGTCTGGAAGGGGCGGGAGGGAGGAGAATTCATGTCCACCTAGCACCCCTTGTATTGTATTGTTTGTTTAATTGGTGGGATAACTACCTATCTTGCTCCTCTTGAGCGAGTTTCCTTTGTACTTCCAATAAAGCTTGGCCCTCTTCCTCAAGTTGTCTAAACTTTTCTTGCTTTGCAGCTTGTTCATCTAGAAAGGCTTTCTTTTCACGTTCAATTCTTTTGAGCCTATCACTTGTGAACCTTGAGGTATGTTGAAGTGGTGAGCTTGGTCTAGATTGTTTGAACAAGTCATTGGTATATGTTGTATTGACATGAGCATCATGAGGTTCATTGTCTTGGTCTTCGTGTTGTGACCATTGTTCTTGGTGAGCTCGTCTCTTATACCTTTCATCCCGTTGATGGGCATCCAAATATCTTGTATTAATGAGGGGTGAACCAGGTTGATCATCATGAGAAGAATTTCCAAATATCATGTTGTTTCTGTGTTGTTCATAGATATCATCAAGATTTTGATCCATGGCTTCCCTCTCCCACCGAGTGACAAGATAACTCCATATCCATACCTTGAGTGGAAGTGGCTGAGGGGGGTACTTCCAAGTCACTAAAATGGCTCTTGGTTCAAAAATAGGTTTCAGACCTGGACTCTAGGTGACTGGTCAAATATTGGTTCCTTTTCCTTTCTCTTTTGACGAGTCTGAACTGGGGGTAGTTGGTTAAAGACTATCCGAGGTCGCTTTCCTTGGCTCACTTGATATCTTGTTGTGACTAACATGAAAGGGAGAGTTTAGGTAAACAAAAAATTCTAAGAAATGTCAATACCAGACTAGGATAGTAAAAGTTTTCTCTTGTCTGAGAGAGATGGTGAAATAGAACTGTTGCAAATAGGTGCAAACCAACACTACCACAGAGGTGCTCAATTCTTGGGTGAACACCCTAGCACATATGGATCAGGAGGATTACTTACACAAAGTGTACTGAGTTTGAATTGTATGAAAATGGGTGGACAAGGAGACTACTAGCACTCTCCAAGTGTGTTATCAAAGAGTCTAAAAATTTATCTATTTGACAGGAACAATTCCTAATTTGCCAATCTCAAGCAAAATCGCTTATGAGATCAAGGATCACTAATTCAAAAGGTCAAGGACACATAAACCCTAAATACAGAACAAGTCTCTAAAACTGGGACAAGTCACCTAATCGAAGAACTCAGTATTTCAGTTTGTTGTTTGTTTGCAAAGATTAAGCAAGTATATCCACAGATTTTGATCAAGCACATAGGTTTCAATCAGACAAGTTGTGATACAAAAAGTAGTCAATAACAGATCTATCAAGGACAAAGCAACTTGATAGTATCGGGGAGTCTTGTTTGAAGATGTTTGGACAATGTTTAAGACTCAAAAACAAACACATAGCTATCCCTACCAAAGAAAATGGTGAGAAGTCAAAACCTTTGCCCCATTGCTTATGCGCATATCGCACTCCTCAATAATACCATTGTCACCCCCTGTAGGGCTGCCTGTTTCTTTTTGGTGTGTTTCCAAGGACTCAACAGTGTACGTTCAAAGGTTACCCTTGTAGCAGGGGCCAGTGTCGCAACCGCCTCCAAACGTCCAGGTGTATGCCTATGATGGGAATCTGTGTATGATCAACATACTGAGAGATTCTTCCCCCTCCTTGCGCAAAGATTATGACTCCTTTCGGAGGTGAATCGGGTAGGCAACTAACTAAGAGGTTTTTACTTGGCTTCCGTTCACAATAACCTTCGGTGCCTCTGATACAGAGCTTGGGCCTCGCAGCCACACCAACACCTGAAAATCACACACCCCCACAAGCAGGGCTCGGAGCGGCGCCGCTCAGTGCAATAAACAGAGCTTTTCCATGATGATCGTCCAAGTCATGGAAAAGAAGTTACTATGGTCTTGGAGTCTTTAGACTCAACAAGACATTCTTTATTATAGTGAGGTGGAATCACCGACGATAGGTGTGTACTCACTTGGGTCGTTCCCAGAGGTTCAACTTCCGGCAGGCCCTCTAAAGGTGACACTGGACATGGCTCGGATTCGGGTTTCTGATTTTCTGATTCTCCCAAAAGGAGAAGAGCATACTTCTCTAGCCCGTCTCTTTACCCAAACACGCCAAACAACCTTAATCACCGAGCTAGTTTCACTTCACCAAATCCACACGCTTTGGCTTCGATTCTCTCAATGAGAGAAGAGCATAACTTCCCACGGAGTGAAAGTGCTAAAGATTCACTAATTCCTTTGGTTCACCCCCTAAGAGTTCGTCATATTAGTAAGATCATCAGGAGCCTGGATTTGTCCATGGTCATCACCTCCATGTGTAACAAAGAGCCAAATTCCCTACTCACTATCGAAACTCCTAAGAATTTTAACGAAGCCCTAATTAGACTATGTGAATTGAAAAGCAAGAAAACAAACACAATTTTTTTTTTTAAATAAGATCTTTGACAAGCGTAAGTGTTTATTTTCAAGTCTTTGTCATGCGTCTTGCAATCAAACCGTTAGTGTGTTTCAAGTTCTCTGACTGGCGTCCTGCAGAAACTGTTATGCTGTGAAAAAAGAATTGAGAAGAACCAGAATTAAAAAATCTAATTTAATCTAGTCAAAATTAAATCTAAGAAGAATTAGTTAACAAAACTAAAATTAAACTAAATTAATCTAATACTAAACTAAAAATTTAAAACAAAACTAATCTAAATTAATAAAATTAAAAAATCTAATCTAAATTAAAAAAATCTAATCTAAATTAATAATTCTAATTTAAATTAATAAAGTTAAAAAATCTAAAGTAAAAAAATTCTAATTTAAATTAACAAAGTTAAAGAATCTACTTTAAATTAACAAAGTTTAAAAAAATCTAATTTGAATTTTAGAAACTAAAAAAAATCTAATTTAAAAATATAAATTAAAGACTAAACCAAACTAACTAAAAACTAAACTAAATTAAGATTAAAAACTAAATTAGAATTAAAAACTAAACTAAATTAAAAACTAAAAATTAAAAACTAAATTAAAAACATGCATAAAAATCTTCAAATTTGATTTCTGAAAAATCTGTTTATAATGAGTAGACAAAAACAGAAACCCAGAAATTTTTTGAAGCAAAAAATAAAACCCAGAAATCGTTTTTTGATCCAGCAAGTAGAAGATGAAAAATATTTTTTTTAAATCTTTAGCCAGGTGAAAAAAATGACGCGCGACGGTTTTTGTGCAGCTATTTTCTTCAGATCTGTGAAAGAAATCAAAAAACTGAAAAATACCCAGATCAGATTTCGACCCTGGCTACAAAACCCAGAAATCGTTTTTCCTGCAACTGAGTGGAAGCTAGATTTATGAAGCAAAACTAAAAACTAAATTAAAAACTAAACTAAAAAACTAAAAATTAAAAACTAAACTAAATTAAAAACTAAAAACTCATTGAAAACTAAATTAAAAATTTTAAACACGGTGGGCTAAAAATGTATAACTGAAAATATGTTATACTTCAGGAATCCTTGCATGCAAGGATACTCAATAATGAGTCCTTGCAAATCAATTCTCTCTATCCTAGAAGAGCAGGATTGATATTGTGGCCCTCAGATTAACCCTGCTACCCCTCAAATACAATCTCTTAACGAGAGATTCAAAGAGGAGAAGCAAGAATGCCAATCTCCATGAATCCTGTTCTTGCAATGCAACAATGAAAACTAATCTAAATGGCTGTAAAATGTAATAAACCAAACTAATTTATTGAAATGAAACTTAATCTACATGCAATGCCATAAATGAATTATTTTGCAAATTAATCTACTATGAAGATTAAGCTAAAATGTAATATTAAACTATATGCTCTAAAAATAAGATGCTTATATAATCAAACTAATGTAATCTCAAATGATAAAATTCAAATTTGTAGCATAAGTCTGATGTAAAAATTCGTGATCTCTTGAAATGAGAATGAGAGGGCTCATTTTATAGGCAAAAGTAGAATTGAAGGCAAATTCAGAAGCAATGTGGGATAAATAGAAAAATAGAAACAAATCTTGATTGGAATTCTTTTTTTAGTTTATTTTCCTTTTAACTGATTTGTTTCCTTTTCATCACAGGATATTCTTGAGAGGATATTTCATTTATTTAATTTAATTTAAGATGATAATATCTCTTTAATAAAATAAAATAAGATTATGTAATTTAGAAATGAATATTAATAAAATAAAATAAAATTATTTAATTAAAAATAGATTTAATTAAATAGCATCATTTTATTTAAGTAATATTAACTTCAATTAAATAACATTATTTTATTTATTAAAAGGGATTTATTTCTTTTGATTAAATAAAATTAATGAAGCATTCAAACCTTAGGGAAAATTGAAACATTTGAAATAGCTATGAATTGACTAAGAAATTTGATTTGAAAATGTGACAATCATTGATTCAAAAAGTTGATGTTGACAAATTAAATAAATGGGGCCCAAAGTCTAGGTGACCATTTTAGGTTGCATACAAACACAATTCAAACTTCACAACGAACCAACAACCAAACATCTAGTTATAACAACCTTCAACAATTATGACCATCATATCTGAACCACATGAACATAGGGTAAAATACCAAAACAACAATTGAATGCCTATAATCTCCTTTAATACAATTTTCTCAATATCCTTAACATATACAACCAACAACAACTAGTAGATAACCAGTTGACTAGTTGGCATCAATGACAAGACCTTCATTTCTTTCTCTATTCTTGCAACAATGGAGGTTATTGGAATATGGATGAGGTCAACTTTAGTTTTGGGATCATGGATGGAATGGAAAGGGATAATGGGATCATCATGAAATTCTAGAGAAATGGGATCTTGATCAATGATATGATTAGATGATTTGGGTAACTTTTTCTTGATCTTTTTCATATCTTTCTTCTTTATTCTTCAAAGTATTCTCTTGACATAAATCCAATTCTATTGATGGGCTATGATCTTGGATATGAATGGGGGGTTCGTAGATAGACTCAATATTTTGGTATGGTAAAAAAATAAAATTAATAGGACTCTCTAGAGTGGGCATGATGGATGATGGAATGCATGATGGTGTTCATTCTAGGATTTCTTGATCATTGATTAGACTTGTATCAAGGATTGGATTAACATGGATTTCATGTTTTTTTTTGTGGATAGCCATTGAAGGTAATATTGAGAGATGTCATTAATGGATGAGTTGTTTGATGGGGATGATGTGGATTGATGTTGCAAATATCTTGGGGATGAAATATTGAAAAGAGAGATAGAGGATTCTTGTGGGAAAGCTTCTTCAAAATGACCTATTATGGAGTCAAATGAGGCAAATATGTTATGTCTAGGGATGTCATTAATATGATTTATTTGGGATGAATCATTGTTAGAATGAGATGGATGATTTTGATCATACTTGGGAAAAGTATCTTGATATATGCCTAATTTCGCATTAGGTGAGTTATGGATATTATTGATGTGATTATTTTTGGATGAGTTGTCAAAATGATCTTCAATGGTGATGTCACCTTTTTCAATAAGGTATTGCATGAGATTCTTAAATTTCACATAATTAGGAGTCTTATGTCCTTTGGCCCTATGATGTTAACAATATTCATTATCTTCTTACCACAAGGGTTTGAATTGAGTTTCATATTGTCTAACTTTCGATAATGTGATGAGATTGGACTGGACCATTTTTTGTAATATCAATTCAATAGGCCCCCCTAGATTGTATTTTCTTTGTGGCATAAATTTCTACCTAGGTGGTCCTAGATAGGAATGGTGACACCTTGAGTGTTTTTATGCATGTTTAATGATGATAGTTGTATGTTTTTTAGACCATAGGAAAGGTTTTTCACTAGATTGAGGGACATTTTTCTTGTTTTCCTTATATATTTTCTCAAGACCCTTGGAAATGAGATATTTTGATGATTGATCTATTTTATATGATTTCATCAAATGTGTTAGCACATTGGACTTGTATTTGAAATTACATCCCCTGGTTTATATTTTGGATGAAGATGTGCACAAGTTGTTTTTCAAGAATAGGTCATGGACATTTTATTTCCATGTTTTGCCATCATTTTAAGAAGGAAATGAATGTTTCTCCATTTTTTTGTGTGTTACATAAATCAGCTATAGATATCTCACATACAATATTTTAATAGAAGTGAGTAGTGATATTTTGAACTAATTCATGAAAGTTCTTGATATCATATGGTAAATGAGAGAACCATCGTATTCACTGTCCTCCTAAAATTTAGGGAAAGAGACATATCAAGTGTGCATCATTGTAAGAAGCCTCTAGGTAATCTATGTAAAATTATCATATATGTTATTTTGGATCACCTCTTCCCTTATACTTGTCAAATTTAGGAATTTCAAAGTTATGAGGGAAAGGTATCATTAGAATTGATCAATCAAATGGATAAGGACATATTTTTTAAGTGGGTAGCTTTTATTTATATGTCCTAGTTTCATGTCAATTATTTTCCTTTGTAATATTTGGATTTGTGATTCCAAATAATTTTTGAGTGTGATGGTGGAGATGTTGATAGGAGGCTGAATGTAGAAATGTTGGATGTATTGAATAAATGATTGTGATATTGAGGGATAGATGATTATTGTTGTGGTATGTTGTAATATGAAGGGATATATGATTGATGTTGTAGAATGTTAGATGAGCCTGGAATACATGATTGAATTTGTGGGATGTATGGTTGATGTTATGAAATATTTTGATTATATAGGAAAAATAAGTTTTGAAGGGACCCAAAACCCTTTAAAACTTTAGATACAAAATGCTTCTCAAGAGAAACTAAACTAAGAAACTAACAGCAACACAAAACTCAAAACACTAGGAGAAACAAAATGCTACTTGAAGGATAAAACACTAAACTATCAGTAGCAGCCAACATCAACACAACAACAAACCAAGAGGAAAGAAATTGAGACCCAAAAGAAAAAAAAAACAAACAAACAAACAAAAAACTGACAATAGGACACTACTTCATACTGCTTAAGGTGTTGGCCACCTCAAGTTGTTGGTTCCTATGTAACCCAATCATGTCCAACAATTTTTTTTCTCAGCTTCAAAAAATTTCTTCCAGTCAGCCAACCCTCTAACAACAGGGCCTTTACCATCATCCTTCACACCCTTTTTCCCTTTACTTTTGGCCAATTGTTCCTTCTCCATTAACTCAAATAACTTATCCTCTCTAAGCTCACTAATCTTGTGAAACATGACCTCCAAAGAATCTACATTCTTTACTAAAATGTGATAGGCATGGAGAAGTTTTTTTATATCCGCATTGGTATCCAATACCTTGGTTTCTAAACCAGCCAAGTGTTGCTCACAAAGGGACTTGAAATTAGTGAATAAACTCTCAAGATCAACAATTTTTCCAATCAGAATATCTAAGGTTGAACCCTTCAAAATATTCTGCAAATTCTTCTTCAAACCCCTAATTTTGATGTTGATCCTATTAAATTCCCGCGGAGTCCATTTAGCAAGTTTGAAAGTACAAGTAGTTGGGTTGTCCTCACCATTTCAAGAATCTCAAACATAGAGGTGGAATCATCATTAAGATAGGAGAAATCCTCTGACAGGGGATTAACCTTTAGAGGCTCTAACTTTTCATGCTTTTTCTCAACATCCTCCTCCTAAATGTTTTTCTCACCCTCAGTTTCCACATTAGGAGAGTTACAAACCGGGGAATCATCAATTGCCACTTCCTTCTCTTCCAGAGCCTTCTCCTTGTAGAGATCTATGGTGACCTTAATTGTATCCTTTGGGGCTTGGTTTTTCATCTTGGTAATGCACTTAGAAACCTCCTAGGCTTATCCTTGGTCTCCATTGTTAGCATGTTCTCTTGCAACCTCTCCTCCTTACCATCAACCTCATTATCACCTTGACCAATTTCCAATGCATCATCCATGGGTGTGGAATCCTTAGAACCCACTTTTGTATCCTCACCATCAGATTGGGACTCCGAGTCTTGCAAAATAAGACTCTTAGCTGCCCAATTATCTTTAGAATTACCCTTCTTCCTCTTTTTTGAGGATGTAGTCGCAAGGGACGAGGTCTCTTCCTCACCATCTTCATTCCACTCCTCATCCTCAACTATGATGGTATCTGAGCCAAAAGAGCTAGAAACCTCACTAACAATCTTCTCCTTACCCTTGTTATGAAATTTTAGATGAGGGGATAGATGATTGATTTTTTGGGATGTATGATTGATGTTGTGAAATATTGAATGAGGGAATAGATGATTAATTTTTTGGGATGTATGATTGATGTTGTGATATATTGAATGAGGGAATGGATGATTAATTTTGTGGGATATATGATTGATGTTGTGGAATGTTAGATGAGGGGATAGATGATTGATTTTGTGGTATTTATGATTCATGTTGAGGAATGCTATATGAGAAATATTATGGATGAATTGGAATGTAAGTGATTATTTGTATGTTGGATGTGAAATATTGTGAAGTGTATGGGATGGATAGAGAGACTTGATGATTAGAAATGAATGTAGTGAAATCATTAGATGGGATGGATTGTTGGTGATTAGTTGTTTGAAAAGTGTTATTGTATGGGATGTTGTGTTGATTAGGTGGCATATGTGGTTTTCCTCTAAAGTAGGAATAAACCCCAATGAGGAAGGTAGTGGGGTATGATAAGAATTTGCGTCGAAAAAAGAAGAATGCATTGCCAAACTCATGTTGAGTATCACCCATGATTGTGGTAATGTTTCAACTCACTTTGATTGTACTCCATGAGCTTTCTATGTAGAGACCAAATATCAAGACCTTGGTGAATGATTTTTGATATGAAAAAATTAGATGATTGATGATCTAATAGCAATTCAAAAGCACTTGGGTGGTATTGGCATAATACAATTGGTATTTTCTATATTTTAGTAAATCACATTTTCAAAGGCCTTCGAAGTGGAATTTGGGGTCAAGATTGTCATCAATCCATTTAAATGGTTTTCAAAGGAATTATTTTCAAGGGAATAAAATTAGAACTCTTGGAGATCTTTCTAACAAAGTAAAGAAGTCCAAATTTTGATCATCGAGTTAGGAGTTATGACCTTGCCAAGTTGGGGTAGTAATAAGTGGCATGATTTATAAAGTTTTGACCTAATATTTTGATTATGGACTCAACTAGGGTTCCTTAAGTATGTTCTAAGTTTGCATGGGTGAAAGCATAACATTTTGATTAATGGTTTGGAGGCTCAAAAGGAAAATAGGACTGATATTGATTAGATGTGCCATAGTATTGATCAAATGTGCCATGATATTGATCAAGTGTGCCAATATATTGGTCAATATCACCAATGTATTGATCAATAGCACCAATATACTAATGAAAAATACCAAACTACTGATCAAATGCCCCAATGTGGAAAAATAACCCTATAGTAATATTCTATTTGTCAAATACGTAGTTTTAGGTCAAAATCATTGTTTTATGGATCAAAAGTCTCACTATGTGACTTAGAAGTGCAATTCTATTAGAGAGATGTACAAGTGTAATTTTATGACTCATAAACACAGTTTTATGACTTAAAAGCATTGTTATGTGACTCATAAGTGTAGCTCTATGTAGAAATATGTGTATTTTCAAGTTTTTTATTGTTTTGGATAGATTGTTCTTTGGTAAGAGAAAAACAACAAACAAGATGGCTAATGAATTTCAAGGTAATAAGGTTGATTGGATTTTGTATTTTACTATTTTTGGAACGAAGACACACCAATCACATGAATAACCCTAATTATTCAAATACAGGAGTGTCACACTAGTTTATTCCCACATGATAAATACCTTGAGAATACTACAAGAAACATCTCTCTTCTCAAGAGTTAAAGACTGGGAGTCTATTGGCTCAAGGGCTCACCTTTTTCCTTACCTTAGAGGTTTTGACACCTTTATCCCAAGGGATTTCCACCTTACTCAAGAAGGTACATGGTGAGTAATTTCATACATGATATTATACCTTGCATCACACTAGATTGACGGTCATTGGTCTTAGGATTTATAAAAACAAGGTTTTTAGTGGTATTTATGAATTAAGGGCTTGTATATGAACCATAGATTTTTGGTTCCTAGGGCTTCTCTAACTCTTCTAGGGTTTTCACCTAAAAGGAGAGTAGGCCAAAAATGCTAATGGTTCATTCAATTTAATGTTATGTATGATGTTGTCTAACCTAAATTAAGCTAACTAAATGCAATTGACTTATCTAAATGAATGAAAATGAATGCAAAACTAAGATTTGCACTATGTTTGAAAACACGCTGTGATATGCAAAAAGCATGAAAGAATGAATAAAATGCAAATTAACCTAAACAAAAAGTTGTTTCTCAGAACATGTGCACCTAGAAAACTATAGATGACTGAAGAAAACTCTGTAAAATTGATGAAGTTTGACTTCAGGTTGACTAGGACTCATTCGCCACCTTCGGTGAATTAGTCCCAGGTCAGGACTTTTCTACATAGAATCTATTTTTTGCAAATCGGGAACCTAGATATAAATCTTACCCAGTTTTACACCTTAGGAGGGACTCATTCGACAAGCATGGTGAATCAGTCCACCTTGGAATTTCTACAACTTCAAAATTATGTTATCCACTTTGACACCTGTACAATAATTTTTGATGGATACTCAATCTCAAATCTCAGAAAATTCCTACAAAATAGCTTGAAAATGTTTGTCTAATGGGTATTTTTCCTTATTCAAACCCGTAGTTGGGTAATTAAACCTTGAATAGATAAAAATATGAGTAAACCCTAGCCTTAGATGTGTTAAAGACTAGGAAAGTTTGAATCATAACAAAAACCCTATTCTATTGATCTAGGATAAGAAATGTAAAGATGATTTATATGATGAAAGATCTCAACCCTAGAAACCTTACAACACATGCAAAATAGGAATAAAATGACATTCAAATGATAAACAAATAAGATATAGACCTTAATCTGAAGATAGAGAGAAAATGGAAGATGGAATCAATAGGAAACCAAGTCCTTAGGCATGATTTGGTGGCAGTTTCACCTCTTAACCCTAGATTTCTTCATGATTCACCATATTCATCCATCATCAGCACTTTGCAATGTTGGATCTTGACAAGAGAAGTGAGCTTCAAGACCTACAAAAACCCTGGTTGTTTGCCCTAAAACTTTAACTTTTGCTAATGAAACTTGTTGTGGAAGTCTTTACTCTAAAAATTGCTCTTGAGAGATGATAAAATATGTATGAAATGACTTAAAATGAGTATTTATAAGTAACAACACCTTATTTTCCTATTAATTAGACCTAAGAGGCTGACATTTACCTGAAATGAAAGTTAAATTAATTGAATTCTTGCTTAATTTTGAGTTTTACCTCAAAGGGGACTCATTAGCCTCCCTTGGTGAATGGGTCCCACCAGAGGGGACTCATTTTCCCAAGGTGGAAAATGGGTCCCACTATAGCTATTTGAAGGTGTTTTTTTGGGGTATGACATAATTAAATGTTGTTTGTCAGGTTTTATGTGATTTCTCAGGTAAAACGGGCCTCTAGATCAAAATTAATGGGTCTAAGGGGCCTATAAATGTTGTTTTGAAGGGAAATGATGTGAAGGGACTCAAAAGTGAGTCTAATTATGCGTGAAATTGTCTCTTTTCTCAAGAGGGTCCAATTTTCTACGGTACATTTAACCCCCACTTTAGTGCCCATATGACTCTATGTGCATATGTAAGCTAAAGGATTCTAAATGATGCACCTTATTACATAAAAGGATACATATTCAAAAGACGAGAGAAAAAAGCCCCCAATGTAGTTATCTGCACAACCATAACATTAGGAACCGCATCTTGTAACACACATTCATTAATTTCCCAGAATCCTTTTATCTAACTCTTAGGAATCCAATTCGAGGGTAGATGTATGCCCCCCTTGATTCCTCTTGCTTTATAAAGGTGGAGTCAAGGTAGCAATCTAGCCACGTCAAACAAGAAACATCATATCATAGGGAATTTCCAAGTACCATGCCACATAACGATAGAAAATGATGATATCGGGTGTGGAATCATGAGTCCAACACATCAAATAGCATCGAAAATGGATTACCCTAGCACCTATTATGATGATTTGAAAGAGATATACACTATAAAGGCTATAAGAGATAATAATCCTATGGTAATGCATAAAAGTAAGAAGAGGTGAAAAGTGATTAAAGAAAGAGGAGAAAGTAATTTGTCACTTACTATTCATTTTACCTTTGTGTAGCTTGAAAGCGATAGGTGAGAGAAGAACATGTCGAGTAGACGGGATTACACACCTTCGCAGCTGGATGATCTTCGTGAGCAGGTGGCACATGGCGATCTGTGTCATGAGGTGAGTCGATTTTGTAACATTCACCTTGTGATTTTATGATGATTTAATGATTTTTATGCATGGATAGGTTAATTTAGGCTTCTTGGAAAAAAGTTCACAAAGTGTCCCATTTCTTCGCATAGTGTCCTTTTTGTTTGCAAAGTGTCCCATTTCTTCACAAAGTGTCTCATTTCTTTGTGAAGTGTCCCTGTTTCTTTGCGAAATGTCCTAAAAGGGTTCTAAAGTGTCAAGGGCCATTAGCAAAGCACACTAGGTCAACTTTAGCACACTTGCATGATGAAAATTATGAAAATTAAAGATTTTAGGTGAAATTGTGATGATTTTGATAGGTCCTCGGCCGGTCACGGCAGCGGCTAGGGGGAAGACAGTTGACATTTTTGAGAGATCATGTGCTAGCGCGATCAACGACAAAGGTGGAACATTTACAGTCAGTGGGTATCTATTGGGCATATCTTATGCCACCCATGAGATACCATGATGCCATGCTTATGGCTCTGTGCGAGCGTTGGGATGCAGATACTTATACCTTTCATCTTCCCATTGGGGAAATGACTATCACACTCGATGACGTACACCGCATTCTCTGAGTTCCCATTCGGGGAGTGCGAGTGTATTTCTGGGGGGATTGGTCATGCCAGGAGAAGAGAGATATGCAGTATTGTTTAGATGGATTTGTACATGATGAGAGGGTTAGAGAGTGGAATGATCTTCCCATGCTATTGTATTCATGAGCTCCCATGGTTAGATAGATTATGATGCATATAGTGGCACTGGTTCTCAATCCAAATGGATGAGCAACAAACTTGGATGGGGGACTGGTACACCTGATACTAGGGATGTACAAGTAGAGGACAATCTATGCCTGGGGCCACTGCATTCTAGCACACTTGTATTATGATCTTGGTTAGTTTTTATTTTGAGAGATTGACAGTATGGTCCATTGTATGCTTCTACAGGTGTGGTTCCTTGAGCATATCACATGTACTAGGCATGTCAGATACCCTTGTACTATAGCAGCAGTATACCCACGAGCATTCGGCTATCCTTTGTGACGATATGGAAGTATGGTGATTTACACTTTTGGAGGGTGAGATTCGACTGGCTGGAGAAGGACGAGATCCTATGGAGGCCCTATCTACTCACTCAACAGTGGCCAGATCCCATCGGACAATTACAAAGGATGTAAATGGATAGATATCTATCAGGGAGGCATGACTATGTCATACGACCATTCTATTATGGGCGAGTCATGCGATAGTTTGGATAGGTGCAGACACCACCGAGGGTGTGCCCCTTCATTAGACAATTAGTGTGGAGTTCTCAGAGGCTAGGTGACACTATTTGGCTGATGATAGATCATGTATGAGAGAGTGATTCTGATGATTTAGATGACGACTAGCCACTAGTCTCCAAAACTGATGATGTCAGTAGCATAGACAAGCACGAGGAGTGGTGGTCATATGCAAGACCAACTCTTGTGTTCCCCATGGATTTTCCTCTAGGTGATGTAGAGCTAGCAATAGATGAGGGTGATGAGCCAGAGGAGAGAGCAGAGGAGGTACTGTATAGGCCAGCAAACATTTTTACAAATATTATCGATGAGGAGTACCAATCCAAGGACGATCTTGATTATGAGAACCAGAATGGAGGAGAGGAGGATGAGGAGGATTATTATTACAAGGAGGAGCCACCCCTGAGTGAGGGTGATGAGGTAGCTATTGAGGATCGATATGAGCATGGAGAATTGTCACATACTTACAAGACTAGATCACAGGAAATAGCTATAATAGACATCAACACACATAGTCAAAAAGAGGCTAGCACTTCCTCCATGCCCCCCAAAGATGAGGAGGTTGAAATTCCTCATGCATCTAGAGACATAGGTGATGATATTTGAATTTATGCATGTCTTTTAGTGATTTGTGCTATATTTATATATATATCATGATGATGTGTTCCTAATTGTGTACATTGTCTATCTTGCGGGAGCGATGAGAGACTAGTGAGAGTTATATCATCGGGATGCTACAGAGATAGTGCATGCATCCATCAAGGAGGAGGAGATGGATTCTGACTACATGCCCCCACCAATCATGGAGGAGGAGCCAGAGACACTTAGGCCTTTCACGAGATTACAAGCAATGTACGAGAGCATGAGGAGATGACTCCATTAGGTTGAGAGTGCACTACAGTCAACACAGACCTCAACAGAGGTAGAGAGACTGCAGGAAAAGCTAGCGTAAACACGAGCGGAGAGGGATCAGATGGCAGATGAGTGGCTTATAGTTGTTGGTCAAGTACAGGGTTTGGAGTATGCATTGAGACTCAGCAATTCCCATTCATGATCACACACGACTGTCTTGTGACGATCAGGGACTGGATCATGAGCGCCAGATCCTAAGGGGTCTAGCTCTCATAGACCACTTTGACATTGTATATGATTTTGAGATGCACATAAAACTTTGATATATATATAGACATGTGCACTTTGATTTTATGATGATGTGTCTTGTGTATGTGAATGTTAAATGCTATGTGATTAATTAAATGACTTATGGTAAAAAGTATTTAATTAATGGCTTCATGATTTAACAGGAATGGTGTGATCTAACATAAAACATATTTCAGTTTTAGCATAGATACAACATTGATAATTGAAAAAGAATATGCTAAATTAAATAAACCAATAAGGATTTAATTAACACAATAGGAGGTTGAATAGTATGAAACCTAAAGCAATTATAAAATGAACTTAAATAATTACCTTAGTGTTCAAGACAAACAAGAAAAAAAAAAAGTTGTCAAGAACAAAGCAATGTGAAAGTTATGTCATCAAATAACTTTAAATGACACTACTATACCACTCATACTATGCAAAGGAGATTAGAGATAATACCGACGTAGATGCACAAAATTAATAGGTTCTCTAAGGGGCGTTCCATCAAGCTACATTAAGAGATAAGCACCAGACCCATAATTGGTATCAACTACATAAGGTCCCAACCAATTAGGGCTAAACTTATCTTTGTCTTCATTGTCAGCACTAGTAGTTCATTGATTTTCAATAAGAACAAAATTTCCCTTAGAAAAAAATCGAGGAATAACATGAATGTTTTTTTTGCATTGTAATTGTTTAATGTGAGCTTGGAGATGTTTGAGAGTGTTAATGTGATGTTCATTGAGCATCTCAAGTTGATTTAATCATTGTTTTGTATAAGCGTCAATGTCAAAAATATCTCGGAGAGCAACTCGCAAAGTAGGAATTTCTAACTCCAAGGGCATAATGGCATCGGTACCATAAATAAGGCTATAAGGGGTATTTCCTGTGGATGATCGAACATTAGTTCTATAAGCCCAAAGCAAGTAAGAAAGTTTTGTATGCCAGCCTTTATGATTTTTGTTGATAGTTTTATTAAGGATTTGTTCGAGAAGCTTATTAATATTCTCAGCTTGTCCATTGGATTGCGTGTAATATGGCGTAGAGATACGATGTTGAATTTTAAATGTTTCAAGAAATTTTTGAACTTCACTATTCTTAAATGGTGTTCCATTGTCTAAAACAATTGCAAAAGGAAGCCCAAATTGAGAAATGATATAGTCCAAGATGAAATGAAAAATTGTTTCAACGGTTGTAGAGTGAAGGGGAATAGCTTCCACCCATTTTTTGAAATAATTCTTTGCATTTATAATAAACATACGTCCAGCAAAAGAAGGTGGTGAAATGTTTTCAATAAGATCCAACCCCCATATTGAAAATGGTCAAATAGGCACAGTGGCATGGAGCTCAATCCTTCTCCATATGTCTCAAATAATAACCCATACGAATAAGTTTTTTCACTAATGAATGACCTCCACAGGAACCAGCATGAGCCTGTTCAAGTACTAAAGGGATTTTAGAATCTTTAAGACAACGTAATAAGATACCATTGAAAGATATTTGATACAATGCGTTGGAAAGAATGACATATTTAGTTTCAAGTTTACGGAAGCGCTTTCAAGTATTCATTTTGCTAGGTTTGGGAATGGTTCCATCTTTCAAGTAGTTGTATATTGTATCATACCATTCACATGGACTATTAGGAGTTATCACCACAATGTATTCTAACGGAGTATCAATCGAAGGTTTGGTGATGGGATGGATAATAAAGGTGAAATCGGTAGAAAGATCGAGGGGGGATATGAGAGAAGCTGCACTTGCCATTGCATTTGCATGTTAGTTATCTTTGTGTGGGATGTTATCAATGGTGAATGAGTCAAATTTTTCTAATAGTCTCATTATAAGATCTTTGTATTTTAATAATTTTTCATGTTTAGTTTGATATGTGCCATTGATTTGTTTGATGACCAATTGTGAATCGCCAAAGATCTTAATGTGTTTAGCATGTAGAGATAAAGCAACTTGTAGACCTGTGATCAATGCCTCATACTCAGCTTTATTATTTTTGCATAGTAAATTTAATAGATAAGATGAGGGAATAGGTTTTCCATCCGGTGGAATTAATATCACAGCAGCACCGGAACCTATTCTACACTTAGATCCATCAAAAAATAACTCCCATGGTTTAATGTCAGTGAATAAGACATGATCATCAAGGAAGGAATTAGTAGGTAAAGCAGAAGGTGAAGGAGCATCAGCTAAGTGATCAGTTAAGGCTTGGGCTTTGATTGCTTTTTGGGAAAAAAATTTAAGGTAAAACTCAGTTAACAACATTACCCACTTAGCTAAGCATCCTGAAAGATCAGTTTTGTTGAAAAGATATCTAAGAGAATCAAACTTTGTGATAACTTGTACTTTAGCATTTAGTAAATAATGTTGCAACTTACTAATAGTGAATACAAGAGCCAAACAATGTTTTTCAATTGGTGAATATCATGTCTCATAATCAATTAAGGTGCGGCTAATGTAGTAAACATGATTTTCTTTACCATGATTGTCGTGTTGAGCCAACAATGCTACAAGAGCATGGGCAGATGCGACGATGTATAAGATAAACAGTTGATGTGGCACAATAGGCTGTAAAATAGCTGGAGTGGCTAAATATTCCTTTAGACTCTCAAAATCCTATTTACAATCTTCATCCCAATTAAAAGGGACACCATTTTTAAGGAGATGCATGAAAGGTAATGTATGATCGGCTAAAGATGCAACGAAATGACGAATAGGTTGAATTTGACCTTGTAATGTATGCAACTGAGAAATATTTTGAGGAGGTGGCATGTTAATGATTGCATCAATTTTCTTTGTGTCCACCTCAATTCCTTTGTGAGATATGACAAACCCCAAAATTTTACCACTATCTATGCCAAAGACACATTTTTTTGGATTTAATTGCATGTTGTATCGTTTTATGCATTCAAAGATTTTATGAAGGACATTCACATTGTCTTTTCATGTTAATGATTTAACGAGGATATCATTGACATAGTCTTCTAAAATTTTGTGAATATAATCATGAAATATTAATTTCATTGCTCATTGATAAGTTGCACCAGAATTCTTTAAACTGAAGGGCATCACCACCCAAAAAAAAATTTCCCAAATAGTTGTAAAGGTAGTTTTGTATTGATCTTGAGGATTAATAAAGATTTGATTATAACCAGAAAATCCATCCATGAATGATAACAAATCATGTCCAACAGTTGAATACATGATCATGTCTATATTAGGAAGCGAAAAATCATTTTTTATAGAGGCTTTATTCAAGTCTCAAAAATTTGTGCATATCCTAATACGGTTATCGGGTTTTGCAACTATGACAATGTTTGAGATCCAAGGAGAATAATCAATGGGTTTAATAAATCTTGCATCAAGAAGTTTCTCTAGTTCCACTTTAACACACAAGGCTATGATAGGGTGCATTTTGCGGATCTTTTATGGACAGGTTTAGCATTTGCAGCAAGAACAATGTTATGCATCACAATTTTTGGGTCAATTCCTGGCATATCAGAATATTTCCAAGCAAAAAATTTAGGAAAATCGTGAAGTAAAGTGGTCGTGTCTTCTTGTTCCTCATCATCAAGGCACTTCCCAATCTTAATAACTTTATATTTATCATGAATATCCATTAACACATCAATTGTATCTCCTAAAGGGAGTGCATTGAATTTAGGACTTTTAGATTTAGAAAAATCTTCAGTGATATCACTTGCTTATTGCTCGGTAACGTTCAAAGCACGGGAAATGTGTTTCATGTAAGTAAGCAAGGATGGGGTATCATAAATTCCAAACATTTGTTTCAAAGCCTCATCACTATCAACATATGTCCATGAAGGTGGTAATGTTATATCAAGCAACTCAGGATGTTTGATTGTGAGTTTGTGTTGTAGGTGACATGTTATAACGTTAATGTGTAAAGATGGTCGTTGAGTAGCATTGGTCTTTTTAGAAAAATAATATCCCAAGCCAATTTTTGTTTCTTGTGTATTAGGTTCAATAGGGACACGAATACCATGTTCATTTTTTCCACACCCTTTTCCAGTATAGCCTAATTGTTTTACAAATTTATAGCCTTTTCCATAAAGTCTTTCCATTTCACATGGGGTAGGCAGGGATTGGTAATCTATCTCATCAAAATTTGTAGTGTATGTTGCATTGTCATCCATATTGTAGGAGATAGATGTTTGAGATGATTGTTCAGAGTTGTGAGTGGACATAATTGCTGGTTATTCTTGTTTCGCCTCTTTCTTTTGTGTGAGGATATATTCACCCATAAATGAGGGTGTAAATTCTAAGGATCCCCAATCATCACCAAATAATTTAGATACTGTCTTTGTATCATTATGTTCAATTGCAAGAGGATCTATATTAGAGGCTGGAATTAATGTTTTCAAAGGACTTGTAACCCCTTTTTCAAGGTGCAAGAAACTTTCAGGCTCGAGATCTATTTCAATTTGATAAATGCGATTTTTGTAGACATATTTCATAAGACAATGAAGGGTTGAAGGCACTGCATTCATCTCATGAATCCATGGTCATCCTAAAAGAATATTATATGAAAGATCGTAAGGCATAACATGGATTAGAGTTTGCAAAGTAGCCACCCCAACCGTAATAGGTAAAGTAATTATCCCAGGTGGTTGCTTTGTATATTATCAAATCTGTGAATAGAGACAAAATCATATATTATTTGTGATTGATCAAATTTTAAGCAATCAAGGAGACTCACACTACACACATTAAGGGAAGAACCATTATCTATGAGAGTGTGTTTGATAACTATGTGATTGAAGCAAGCAATTATCATAAAGGTGTCGTGTTGTTTGCGCAACTCCAAAGGAGGGAGCTCATGTTGATGGAAGGTAATGTCAAGATTTTGTTTTAGATTAGAGTGGCCACATCATTCAGAGTGGTACCAGGAGGAATTGTGATTTTTTTTAGAGTAGTTTGAAGAATGTTGTTATAGTTTGGTGAGTTTTGAAGCAAATCCAAAAGGGAAATTTTGGCAATCCAGTATTTTTTAATTGTTCAATAAGATCATACTCCTTGGTGTGGGGGTTATAGCGAGGAGCACTAGGAAAATTAGGTAAAGGTAAGGAAGGTGGAGGTGGTTGTAGAGGTTGTAGGTTTTTCTTAGTGTTATATGTATGAAAAACAGTATCATTACTAGATTGCTACGATACATTGGTGTTAGGTGGGTAAAGGGTGTATCGAGGTCAGTTAGAGCGATGAAGTAAATCTGAGGGTGGGTGAAGAATAAGTTTAGGTTGAATTACATTAACGTCTTTGATTATAGGGGTCTCACAACAAACCAAAGAAGATGAGTTAGAGGAGATGAAGTCTTGAAGAGACTCATCTAGCACATGCAAATCATCACTACTAAAGGTTTGAGGGGTAAATGATTGTCAACTGGTTTAGGATTTTCAAGAAAATCACTAGAAGTGGTAATGTTTGCTAGCTTGAGTTGGTTAGTACAAAACTTCGTGGATGACTTATGTGAGATGAAGTCTTGGAGGGATTCATCTAACAAATCAAAGTCATCACAATCAAAAGGTTTGAGGGGAATTTTATCATGAAGGGGTTTGGGTTTCTCATCGCAAGCATTAGAGGATGAATTTTATTTGAGAGGATGCCCTTAAGGGAATCATCACTACTAAGTGGCTTGGATGAGATGTTTCAAATTTGAATCATGTGTTTAATTGGATCATTTGATGTGTTGTGTGATTGGTTATGGATATTTGCAAGAGTTTCCTCAATGTAGGCTGATATAAAAGGACTACGAAATATTACTGAAAATGGAACTTGCAAAAGTCTAAGACTATCCATAAATTCCATGAAAATAATTGAACTGTAACAAAATGATAATGACAAAAAATAGAAAGATGCAATGCAAGAAATTAAAATTTGAAAATGCTGATGCAAAACTACAAAGGGACTGATTCACCCTAGGTGGCGAATGAGTCCCAGGAGATAAGTTTTTCAAGTTTTTTCTGATTTTTTTGTTTTTTATGAAGATTTTCAAAGCTATAAATTGTAGGAATAGAATGTAAATACAAAATGTTGAAATGATGGAATAGAATGCAATGCAATAATGAGAGCTAGGTAATTCTTTTACTAATGTAATGTTTAAGAATCCTAAAGATGTAAAAAATGCAAGATGATGAAATAATGAGGACCTAAGATGCAATTAGAAATGTAAATAAGAATGATAGTATGTTCAAGAGTTAGGTTCACCAAAATGAGCTGTATATTTTTGGTTCCTAGGGCTTCTCTAACTCTTCTAGGGTTTTTCACCTAAAAGGAGAGAAGTAGGCCAAAAATGCTAATGGTTCATTCAATTTAATGTTATGTATGATGTTTTCTAACCTAAATGAAGGTAACTAAATGCAATTGACTGATCTAAATGAATGAAAAATGAATGCAAAACTAAGATTTACACTATGTTTGAAAACACGTTGTGATATGCAAAAAGCATGAAAGAATGAATAAAAATGCAAATTAACCTAAACAAAAAGTCATTTCTAAGAACATGTGCACCTAGAAAACTATAGATGACTAAAGAACAATCTGGAAAACTAATGAAGTTTGACTTTAGGCTGACTGGGACTCATTCGCCACCTTGGGCGAATTAGTCCCAGGTTAGGACTTTTCTGCACAGAATCTATTTTTTGACAGTCAGGAACCTGGATCTGAATCTAACTCAATTTTGCACTTTAGGAGGGACTCATTCGCCAAGCATGTAAAATTAATCCACATTGGAATTTCTGTAACTTCAAATTTTTGTTTTTCACTTTGACACCTGTACAACAATTCCTAATGGATACTCGATCTCATATCTCAAAAAATTCCTACAAAATAGCTTGAAAATGTTTGTCTAATGGGGGGTTTTCCTTAGTCAAACCCCTAGTTTGGTAATTAAACCTGAATAGATAAAAATATGAGTAAACCCTAGCCTTAGATGTGTTAAAGACTCAGAAAGTCTGAATCATAACAAAGACCCTATTCTATTGATCTAGAATAAGACATGCAAAGATGATTTATATGATGCAAGATCTCAACCCTAGAAACCTTACAACACATGAAAAATAGGAATAAAATGACATTCAAATGATGAAAAAAAAAATATAGACCTTAATCTGAAGATAGAGTGAAAATGGAAGATGGAATCAATAGGAAACCAAGTCCTTAGGCATGATTTGGTGGCTAGTTGCACCTCTTCACCCTAGATTTCTTCATGATTCACCATAGGCATCCATCATCAACCCTTTGAAATGTTGGATCTTGACTAGATAAGTGAGCTTCAAGACCTACAAAAACCCTAGTTTGCTTCCCTAAAACTTCAACTTTTGCTAATGAAACTTGTTGTGGAATTCTTTACTCTAAAATATTGCTCTTGAGAGATGATAAAAAGATGATAAAAGATGTGTGAAATGACTTAAAATGAGTATGTATAAGCAACAACACCTTATTTTCCCATTAATTAGACCTAAGAAGCGACATTTACCTGAAATGAAAGTTAAATTAATTGAATTCCCACTTAATTTTGAATTTTCCCTCAAAGGGGACTCATTTGCCACCCTTGGCGAATGGGTCCCACCAGAGGGGACTCATTTTCCCAAGGTGGCAAATGGGTCCCACTACAATTGTTTGAAGGTGGGTTTTTGGGGTATGACATAATTAAATGTTGTTTGTCAGTTTTTATGTGATTTCTCAGGTAAAACAAGCCTCTACATCAAAATTAATGGGTCTAAGGGGCCTCTAAATGTTATTTTGAAGGGAAATGATGTGAAGGGACTCAAAAGTGGGTCTAATTATATGTGAAATTATCTCTTTTCTCAAGAGGGTCCAATTTTCTATGGCACAGTATACAAATTCCTAAGTCTAGGAGGGTCTCTCCTATCCTCTTCACCTATATGAGTCTCAATGGATCAAGGGTCTTCAATCTTGGCCAAACATGATGATGACTCACTCTTGAGGTACAACATTCACTTTCCCCTCTTTATATACCCCACTAGAAAATGTGGTTAAGGTTGACCTTAAAGTGATGAAATACCTAAGTAGAGCCCCTAATAGGAAAGACTGATACTAGTATTTTTTATCCCTAGGCTTGCACAAAGTGCAAGGGGAGAACATACACAACTAGTACAACCTTGGATGAGAAATAAAGAAAATAATTAAACTAGAAGTTGTTCTTGATCTTTAGTCTTATACATAGCACAAGGAGAGAGAATGCACACCTAAAAGTCTGCAAAAGCATGAAAAACATGTTCATTTTAAAACAAAAATGAAGCATGCAACTAAGCTAATAAAACTAAAGTAACTTTACCTTGCACCAAATTACATTAGTAGTCTAATATTCAAATCTTTTTCCCATTGATTTCTAATATGCACCACTTGATTAGTTCCCAAAATTATGCAAATGTTAGAAAAAAAATCAAATTGACATAATCAAAAGTGTAAAAATAAGAATCATATGCATTAAAAAAATAATCAAAAGAATAGCTATACCTATCAAATGTGCCAAGACACCTGTCAAAAGTGTCAATATATTTATGAGCTGAAAATAGCTATTGTTGGTAAACAAATTTATCACCTTATAGGATTTATTTACTTATAATTTTCCCAATGGAGGAAGATGACAAACTGTATTCAACAGTTGGAGAGATTACCAATGGAATGGTGATCTTCTTCTATGTTTGAAAGGGGTAGCTCCCTTATATGATAAAACTAAATAAAATATGTATGATTTTGACCTGGAAGAAGGAAAGATATTTTCTAAAAATAAATTCATCTAAAATTGAGTAGTAAGTCTCATAATAGCTGAAAATATACTAGGAATCAAACCAAAATTTCCAAAAGATACTCAAACCATTTCATAAGAAAATAACTATTTGAATAATAAAGCTTTCATATGTAAGATTTGTCAATATCACATACAATTCATTCATCGCATAGGTATATAATCACAAATTCAACATAAGAAGAAAACACAATTTCAAAAGGTAATGACCCAAAATTCTCTAGATTTTATATTTATCTTCTCCAAGAAAAAGAGAACAATGTCGCATATGTATACACTTTGTATAGAAATATTTTCAAACTCAAAAATCATAGGATTTATATCTTCCCTACATCAATTTCCAACTTACATTGCCAAAAGATACTTGTTGCATTGATAAATAGCCTATACATAGATACCAAAATTGAAACTATCTAATTTATAGCCATTTATTGAAATAGGGAATGAAACAATTTTACATTATAATGAATGAAAATAATTTTTTTTGTAAATAAAACATAATTAATAGAAAGGAAAATCTAAATTAAGACATTTCCTTTATCATTATCTTTTTCCATCTTTCAAGAGTCTCTCTGTTTCATCTTCAATTGGAACTTTAGTCTCAGAAGAGTCAAATTTTTCCTTGAAGTTACTAAATTTGGTGATCATCAGTGATAGAGCCATCCCATTAGGAATTATAGTGTTTCTCAAATGATTTTTCCACATGGTGATAGTATTGCTTGCATTTCCATTCTTCTTCTAGAAATCAGTTATCTCCTTCCTAAAGTTTGTGAGGAAAGATGATATATTGCATAACCTTTCCATTGTATCTCCATCAATAATATTCCTATTGGTTAGTTATTTAGTAATATGTCTTTGGAACTCTTTTTTCATGGCCTCAATTTTACCAATGTCTATTCTATTATTGACGAGGATGTTAACACTTAGGCTTAGGAAATTAGCTTTGAGGTATAGCAATACTGAGTTAAAAATTTAATTTGTTTTACTCAACTTAGCTAAAATCCTTTTACTTATCAAATTTTCTACTCAACAACACTTAACCATTTAGCTATTTCACCTTCTTTTGATTTCTTATGAAAATTTTAGATACTAAAACATTGCTATCGTATTTAGTGATCTCTTACAAATTTTTCATTATAACTATGAGCAAAATATCTTATTTTTGTGCAACCTGAAGGTTAAAATTCACTATATCTTGTTTGAAAAAAATGTTTTCAAATAATTGTTGAAATCTTAAGGAGCTTGTCATTGATATGCTTATTGGCAACATGGCCATGAGATACACAATGTGTAGATACAATATTGTCATTGATGTGAACATTATGGATTGGTATGAAGATTGATGTTAGACCAATTGATGAAATATGAGTGTGCATGAAGATGATAATCTAGTGCATGGATGCAAGAAGTTTTGATCTAATGCAGATAGTTGAGTTGTAGAATTAGCTAATTGCAATAACATAATTTTTTGTGTACATAGTGTATTTGGTTTTTGTTCTGCGTTGGTCCGTATAGAAGAATATTCCTCTATGGTTCTAAGAATTTTTTTGAGAAATTCAAAGGAGTATAAGTCCAAAATTCCATATTGTTTTTCCCTCTGGTGCAGAAGTTATGAGTAACAGAGTATCGGGTTTGCGAGTGACAGTTTTTCTTGTGTAGAGTGTATGTTTTGATAAGTCTACACTTCACCATGAAAGAATATCTAGTCTTATAGATTTTTGAAAGTATTTATAGGTTTTAGTTTCATTTGAGTTCCAAGTGGCATGATGTTTGGAGGTTTGTGTGTTGGTTTGAGGATGATCAACTGGTGAATTTTGATGTTAGGTCACCCCCGATGCCAACCTAATATGTTTTGAGTTATGTGGAGTTTAGATAAGTATTGATCAGTTATGTGGGAGCTATTATAGGTCCACCCTGACCTATTTGATGCATTAAATTTTTTTGAGTTGTGGCGTGAGGCATGTTTTGGGCCAACAAGTCATATTATCCATGGTACATCTAATTAGGCTGACCTAATTGGTATAGCAGGTATCTTTGGATGGAATGAATATAATTATAAGGTCATTTTAGTATTGTATCTAGTAAATATTGAATGTGTGAGAGAATTCATAATAGTCATAGTGTGAGTAATATGTGAACAAAGAACATAGTAGAGTGTTAGAGTAGAGTATCATGAAGTGTGTTGATTTTGTATATTGAGCTTCAGTGGAAGTGTATTTCCTGCATATGGTAGATGCAATTGTAGTAGTTCAGATCTTGGTTGTGTGCCACTCTCTTCTATATTTTTCTTCATTTTGTGGGTAGTGAGTCCACCTAGCAGTGAGCCTTTCTGTAATATGTTGTAACTGGTTATAATATATTGTGAGCTAATCCTCACAATGGTTTTTCCCTTCTTGGGTTTTCCACATAAAAATTTGGTTTTCATGTGTTATGTACTTTTGATGGTTACTTTCATGCTTTCCTTTTCTACTACAAATTTAATATGCTATACAAAATGAATGTTTAAATTCTTAAGTGGTTTCAGAGAACACTGATTCACCCCCACTCTCATTATTTTGGGTGTACAATAATTGGTATTAGAGCCTAGTTCCTTGGAAGAAGCTTAATCACTTGAGGAAGATCTTGGAGGTTGAACACATGGTTATTAGAAGATATCCTAATCCTCCAAAATAAATTCCTATATTTGGATTCACTAAAGAAGATTGGATGATTGATATGAATGGAGAAATAAAAATGGCTCTTGAAGATCTAGAAAGGACTGAAAGTGAGAACAAAGATCTAAAGGAGAATGTCAAGGAAGTAGATGAATTCATTAGGAAATTAAGAGAGAAAATCAAGAAGTTCAAAGAAATACATAAGGGGGTCAATGAGCAATTGAAGAAAGCAAATGAAATAATTACCATTCTGAAAGTGCAAGTTGAATAAGGAAAAAGAGTTGAAGAATGTTTGAATGCTAAGATGAAAAGAAAATCTGAAGAATGTTCAAAACTTGAAGAAGTTATGACTTTGAGATCAGATCTAGAGAAAGAAAAGAATCAAGAAGATAAATTCAAGATGAGCTCTACAATGCTTGATGAAATGGTTGCAAAGTGGAAGAATTCTAAAAGACAAAGGTGGATTAGGGTTTGAAAAAAGGAGAATTTTCAAAGGAAGATCAAGCACCAAGTGATAAAAATTAGAACAATAAACAAAATAAGATTGAGGACAAGAAGATTAATGGCAAGTAGGTCTGAAATCAAAGGAAAGTGGTGTAGGGGCACCTACACCTCATCCTCCCTTTTTGATCATTTGATGGAAATAGATGGTGAATAGGTTAGAAAGAGTATTTTTGAGTCTTTTGAGTGTTTTCCATCTTCAATAATGTCTAATAAGACCATTGGATAGGTTCTAGGTTGAGTTTTTGAGTTTTGAGTCAAAATGTGCAATAATGCAATCTTGCACTAAAAGTTGCTTTTGTAGCCTTTGAAGGAAAAAACATGAATTTGTATGTAAGTGTGAAAGGTTTTGGGTCTTGACAATGTAATAAGGCTATTTCAAGTTTATTTGAATGGTTTTTGAGGTCATAGGCCTTTAGGATTAAAAGTTGCTCCAAAATTGCAAAGTTGTCATGTTGTAAGTTGGTGTAATTTCACCATAATGATGTAATTTCACTAACCAATGGTTCCCTCTTTTAAAAAATAAGTTGAGGGCCATTGGGGAAGGTGGGAGAATTTTTAAAAATCCTCCCTTGGGTCAAGGTTGGGCTGTTGACATTTTTGAAATTTTGAAGCATTTAATAAAGAGAAAACTTTATTTTTCTAGTTTTTGCAGTGTTTTTTATTGTTCTTGTGTGTGGTACGGTCTATTACATTACTGTATAGCCTCCAAATTGACATGGTTTGATAGAGGGTAGAGATAGATTTAATTTGGTGGTGATTTTTCTTGATTTCATTAAGTATTTAGAAAGTTACATCAATTCTTCTAAAAGTGGGTCTGAAACCCTACAAATCAAAGGTTTTGATCACAAAATGGTTATAATTCACCATTTCACCGTGGGAAAATTCTAAAACTTGGTGGAATGGTGTATTTAAGGGTACTCTTCATGCTGCAATTTATTTTAGAGTGAAATATGGAGGTTTGGAAAAGTTATCTGATGCCCTAGGTCAGTTTTTCCCTTGTAAATGTATGAAAATGGTCTTTAGAATGCACTTTTCATAGTTTTTTGAGTATTTGTGCAATACTAATGGATGGAAAGCATGGAATAGGTCTTTGTGAACTTTTTGGAGTCTTTTAAATGCATTAGGAGTGTTGGGGTGTGCCTTGACAAGTTGAAAGCTTCCTTGTACATGCCTAGTTAAGCCTTGTTTATGGCTTGCAAATCAATCTTTTGATACATTTGTTTTGGGTGTTTGATCCTGTACTTTTGGGAAATTTTGGAGGATTGTGTTAGGAGTCTAAAACCATGTTTCATTGTCTAGTTAATTCCTTTAATCAATTTTTATTTTGACTATCCCATTGGTGAATGTTGCAAAGTTGCATGGGCTTGTGTAGGAGCAATGGAAGAATGGATGTTTTTGGGTGCAAGGTCTATTTGTTTGGTCATGTTGTGTTGTGTGAAGAGTGTTTACATCATCCTCAAGTCCTGTTGAGATGTTTGGTTGTGTGAGTCAAGTTGAGTGGTCAAGTTGCATTGTTGAGAGGAATAGTGAAGTTGGTGTGTGCATGTAGAGTATTTGAGAGAAGCTTTTGAAAAGAAAGTTGCTTCCCCTGCCACTCTACTTTGGTATTAGAGAATCAAGGAGTAGATTTTTTTTCATTTTTGCAGGTTGTAAAGATAAAGGAAGAAGTGAAGAGTTTGGTATTCAAGGATGCCTCCAAAACAAAAAGATATGGCTAAAGAGATGAAGGAGATGAAAGAAAAACATGCTAGAGAAATTAGAGAGTCAGAAGAAAGAATCATAGCCTTGGAGACAAACAAGAGAAGGGATGTGGAAGAGAGTGAGTTGGAAGAAGAGGAAGATGAAGAGTTTGAAGACATGGAAGAAGAACTTGATCCAGAGGACCAAAGAATTGCAAAGTTGGTGAAGGCAGTAAGGAATGACAAGCCTAAGGTAAAAATTGATGTTCCTAAATATGGTGGAAGTTTAAATGATGAAGAACTACTTGACTGGATTGCTGCATTAGATAATCATTTTGAATGTGATGAGGTTCCTGAGGAGCAAAGAATAAGGATTGCAAAGACAAAGTTGCAAGGCCATGCTTTGGTATGGTGGGATTACTTTTAATCTGAGAGGAGGAAGTAAGGATTTAGTCTAAAATCACCTCATGGGACAAGATGGTATCCAAACTCAAAGGAAATTCTTACCCAAGGATCATCAAGTTCAAATGTTCAAAAAAATTGCAAAGTTTAAGACAAAGGGAAATGGACATTAAATATTATACTGAGGAGTTTTATAAATTGAGTTTAAGGTCTAGTCATCATGAGAATGAAGATGAAAAAGTTGCTAGATATGTGGGTGGTTTGTGGCTTAACATACAAGATGAATTGGTTTTGGCTAACCCTAGAAGTGTAGAGGAGAGTTATAAAATGGAAATAAAGGTGGAGGAGAAGCTTAAGAGGAGACAAGAGAAATCAGTGAGGTGAAGAGGTGGTCCTAATGCAAGAGGAAGAGTAATACCTTCCACATCAAAGTAGCCAAGTGAAGATCCGAAAGGAAAAAACAAAGGTAAAGATCACAATGTTGATTCTAGAGGTGGTTTTGGTTTTAGAGGTAGAGTAAGGTTTGGTATTGGTAGAGGTTCTAATGATTTTGTAGGAAGGTGCTACACATGCAATGAGTTTGGCCATCCTTCATGTAAATGTACTGAGAGGGTTGGTAGTTCATCAAGTGGAGACAAGAAGATTGATAGGAGAGCACAATTGGTTCAGGAAGAGGAGTGTGAAAGCCATTATTCTGCAAGAAGGCAGATCCTGAAGTAGGGGAAATGTTGATGGTGAGAAAGACAATCTTGAAAGAAGCAAAAGAGGAAGCACCTTTGTAAAGGAAAAGCCTCTTCAAGACAAATTGTAAGTGCAGGGACAAGGTATGTAGAGTGGTCATTGATTCTGGCTCAACTAAAAATATGGTGTCATGTGAAATGGTAAAAAAGTTAGGATTGAAAAGAATTCCTCATGAATGTCCTTATAAAATCTCATGGTTGAATGATGACCAATCTTTATTGGTTAATGAAAAGGCTATTGTGGATTTTCAAAACGGTGCTTATCTGATAGTGTTGTGTGTGATGTCCTTCCAATGGACTATTGTCATTTGATTTTACGAAAACCTTAGCAATATGACAAGAGGGCTTTGTATGATGGTAGGGAAAATATCTACACCATAGTCAAAGATGGTTATTCTTTTGTTTTAACTCCTCTTGTAGAAGATATAAAAGGTAAAGCAAAGGTAATAATGTGTGGTAGGAAGGAACCTATAAATGTAATGAAGGAGAACAAAATTTATGATGTTGTTACCTATCCTAGGACTGATAATGCAGGGGTAGCAGGTGTGACTGTAAACATAGGGATGAAAAGTGCTTTGACAGGGAATTTGCATGAAAGTGTTGTTGTAGGGACCATTGAATGTCATGTAGTTAAGAGTAAAGATGAGAAGCCAATAAATATTGTAGGTGCAGCAGTGCATAAGCCTGTTAAGGTAGTAAAAATGGTGAAAGAGGTGAACAAGCAGATTGAACAGGGTAGTAAGCACAGTAGTAAGCATGATGGTGACAAAGAAAAGAAGACAGATCATAGAGTTACTAATCCTTGTTTGTTTGTAGGTGCAGGGCATAGTGAACACTCTAATCTTGGTTAGAGGAAAGATAGAAGATTGTTTGCAGGTCTAAGAATAGAGAATAGGGTAAATGTAAATGTAAACACATACAATAATGCTAGATGTACAGAGCAGTTTACAGGTCTAGTGTACGTGAACCAGTGGAATGGCTTTGTGAACCAGTGGATCATGCATGAAGCTTGGAGGCAATGGTATCAGCAATAACTCATGAGGCATGATGTTTTTCTAGGGGGGTGTATGGTGCAAGAGCACCTACACCTCATCCTCCCTTTTTGATCATTTGATGGAAATAGATGATAAATAGGTTAGAAAGAGTATTTTTGAGTCTTTTGAGTGATTTCCATCTTCAATAAGGTCTAATAAGACCATTGGATAGGTTCTAGGTTGAGTTTTTGAGTTTTGAGTCAAAATGTGCAACAATGCAATCTTGCACTAAAAGTTGCTTTTGTAGCCTTTGAAGGAAAATACATGAATTTGTATGTAAGTGTGAAAGGTTTGGGGTCTTGAAAATGTAATAAGGTTTTTTCAAGGTTATTTTAATGGTTTTTGAGGTCATAGGTCTTTAGGATTGAAAGTTGTCATGTTGTAAGTTGGTGTAATTTCACCATAATGATGTAATTTCACTAACCAACGGTTCTCTATTTTAAAAAATCAGTTGATGGCCATTGAGGAAGGTGGGAGAATGTTTAAAAATCCTCCCTTGGGTCGAGGTTGGGCTGTTGTTGGCATTTTTGAAGTTTTGAAGCATTTAATAAAGAGAAAACTTTGTTTTTCCAGTTTTTGCAGCATTTTTTACTGTTCTTGTGTGTGGTATGGTTTGGTACATTATTGTAAGGCCTCCAAATTATCATGGTTATATAGAGGGAATAGATATCTTTAATTTGGTGGTGATTTTGCTTGATTTCATTAAGTATTTAGAAAGTTACATCAATTGTTCTGAAAGGGGGTTTGAAACCCTACAAATCAAAGGTTTTGATCACAAAATGCTTATAATTCACCATTCCACTGTGGGAAAATTCTGAAAATTGGTGGAATGGTGGATTTAAAGGTCCTCTTCATGCTTTAATTTTTTTCAGAGCAAAATATGGAGGTTTGCAAAAGTTATATGATGCCCTAGGTTAGTTTTTCCCTTGTAAATGTATGAAAATGGTCTTTAGGTTAGTTTTCTAAGTATTTGTGCAATAATAATGGATGGAAAGCATGGAATAGGTCTTGGGGAACCTGTTGGATTCTTTTAAAGGCATTAGGGGTGTTGGGGTGTGCCTTGACAAGTTGAAAGATTCCTTGTACAGGCCTAGTTAAGCCTTGTTTATGGCTTGTAAATCAATCTTTTGATACATTTGTTTTGGGTATTTGATCCTATGCTTTTGGAAACTTTTGGAGGATGGTGTTAGGAGTCTAAAACCATATTTCATTGTTTGTTTAACTCCTTTAATTATTTTTTATTTTTACTGTCCTATTGGTGAATGTTGCAAAGTTGCATGGGCTTGTGTAGGAGTGATAGATGAATGGATGTTTTTGGGTGCAAGGTCTATTTGTTTGGTCATGTTGTGTTGTGTGAAGAGGTTTTACATCATCCCCAAGTCCTTTTGAGATGTCTGGTTGTGTGAGTCAAGTTGAGTGGTCAAGTTGCATTGTTGAGAGGAATAGTGAAGTTGGTGTGTGCATGTAGAGTATTTGAGAGAAGCTTTTGAAAAGGAAGTTGCTTCCCCTGCCACTCTGCATCAGAAAGACTTCAAAATTGATGCAAATCTAGGAGGATTCAACAAAATATATCACAAACCTTCAACAATAATTCAAAGCAATCTTTGTATAACACATGCTATTAGACATTCTATATCACATTGGAAACATAACTATGGCAACCCACAATTTAATGCAATGAACAGTAATTAATAACTTCCAAAAAACAAATAATTAAGTAAATTTATTCAATTATATTGAAGATAACATTATTTCAAACTCTTAATTCATTTTTTATGAAAATACAATGGTGGAAATGAAAGTTATTGCATTTTTCCCAAAACTGCAAACCCTAGGTAGGGTTCAGACCTGCCCTCACAAAAATGGTCATAACTTATTCAAATATTATTGAAATTTTATGAGACTTGAAGAAAATGAAAGTAGATTCACATGTTAACAAAATACCAAAAATTTTAGATCCAAAATATATACTTCACAATTCGTACCATCACATTTTTCAGACTAAAAATTCTGCACAATATTGTTATAATAGGGCAGTCTCACCAAAATAGTCATATCTCCCACAATACTCAATAAAATTCAATGAGACAAAAATAATTGGAAACTATAAATATAGATATTTCTATCCATATATGATACTCCATTATTTGAGTCCATACCAGGCCGTACAAAGCACAACTTCAGCCTGGAAACAATGTAAAAATCAGAAAATGCACACAAAATTTGAGGTTGACATTCATCCAACTTCAAAAAATAATGTCTCCAACCCCCAATTCTGGTTTTGAAGGGTGTATTTATAAATTTACAACCAAAACCAACTATTTTCAACCACATTTTGATTATTTTATTGACAAAACACCTTAATGACACTTTTTGACAAGTTGCTTGACAACTTTTTTGAGCAACTTTTACAATTTTTATAATATGGAGCAACTTTAAACATTATTTGACAAATGACTTAAAATATGACTTCCTAAGACTCAAAAACCTCTAAAATGGTTTGATAAACCTTATTATAAGACCCAATACACAAAATAGAGCAACTATTTACAAATGGCCTCATGGAAGCAAGAAATCAAATAGGTGCTCTTGCACCAAAAATACCACCTATCAAACAACCAAATACACAAAGGTACTTATATTTTAATGGTTATTGTTATTCCTGCAATAAATTTGGATATAAGGCTATGGAATGTAGAAGAAAAATGAATCAAAATTTTCAATCATTTCCTAGTTAGTGTTTTACATGCAAAATATTCAATCATAAGGCTAGTGAATGTAGAAATCAAATAATTAATGGTTATAACAATGGTATGAGGTTTCAATATCTCAATGGCTACTATTATGCATGCAATAAATTTGGGCATAAAGTTAATCAATCTAGATCTAGAATGGGTGGAAGTAAGCTTGTTCAAAATTTTGTCACTTATTTTATTGCAATAAACCTAGACGTATAGCTAAATTTTGTAGAAGCAAGAATATGAAGAAGACTAATTTGGTAAAGAAGAATAATCTAGTAAATAATGCTGATCCAGTAGAAGTGAAGAAAGACATGAACAAGATCTAGAGAAAAAATGAAGAGAATGAAGTTAAGACTAATTTTGTACCAACATCTAATGCAGATGTTTCATCTAAAAACTAAGTAGAAAGCTTTGGCTTAGGGGGAGAATTAACAAAAAATACTTTATCCCCTACCAAAGAAATGGTGTTAATACTTCAACATGTTGGAATAAGGTGTAGGTTGAGGGTATGTGCAGGATCATCATGGAAAAAATAGGCCCTTAAGTGGCAAAACTACTAGGTTTATTTAAAAAAACAAAAAATCTATTTGGTGAAAAATTGAAATTTCAATGCAGTATCACTTAAATTTCAGGGAAAAAATAAGAAGTGTTTGTCTGACCACCCTAATCACAATAAAATGATAATATTTTTTTATAATATTTTAGATATAAGTAGAAGAATCATGTCCCGATGTGATGCATATTTTTTTGTATTTTTTTCCAAGTAAATAATTAATTATGATTTTTTTATTACACCTTTTAAAAAATATAAAAACTTGTACGTCTAACCACCTTAACTTGGTCAAAACTTCATGAAATTCAATTTTTTTTTAATCCTATAGTATGTGAAGCATATAATGTGACACATGTTTGGATTCAAAAATGTGATACCTTTGAAAGCTATAGATGTTTTTCAATCATCCTATCAATCGGACTTTAGTTGTAATTCAAATAGAAAATGAATAATAATTATTTATTAAATTCAAAGTAAAGCATAATTTATATTGGTGGAAATATGAGAATCTCCTTTAAAAACCCTTTTCATTTCATCAATTTTGGGTAAAAAAAAGTCGTTAGCCACATACCCTACAAATACCCATCATATCGCCACTTTTTGTCCCATCATGATCCTACACATACCCTTGATATGCTTAACCTATTGGAGAAGACACTAGTGGAAAATATCATGTTGTGAAAGTTTGTGGAGCTATTGGAGGTGATTGTGTATTATAGTTAGGGTTTGACATCTTTATCAAAACATGCATTCAATGTGAATTAGGTCAGTTTAAAAAGGTTTATAAGTGATTTCATATTCAATATAAGTCATTTGCAAATGAGCATTTGAGGAGAGAAGAGTATTTAAAGATTGAGGTGAAGCATTTTAGAAGTTCTTGCACATGAAACCCTAATCGAAAAGCGATTAAAATGTATTATAGTTTCTATCTTGCCCAAAGTTTTTAAAATCTAGTTAACGTGTTGGAAAATAGATACCCCACATGTTATTGAGGTTACAAACTTACCTTATCATAAATTCAAACCACATCATGACAAATTAATGGATACCAACCTAGATGGTGCATTCTCGAAGATCTCATATGGTGTTCTTAACATTGAAGATGTAAGGATATACATACATATAAAGTTGGAAGAATATGATCAATCTAAATTGGGTGATGTGTGGGTTAAGTAACTCACCAGAGATGAATTTGAGCTGAAACTAGAATTTGAGAGCTTGACAGAGAAGAAACTCAATGTGTGAAACTATTTCCCTAACTTTTTCCATGATGATGTGTGGGTAAGGTATGCCCTAAGCAAAATCCATGATAGACTCATCTAGTTTGATATGCTTCACATGATCACTAGGGAGGCAATTAGGGTTGTTACTATTTTATGTCCAACCAAATCAGTTCTAATGCTTAAATCAATTAAGAACATAGTGGTGATGAAGTTGACAGGACAATAAAGGATATTGAGAATTTGATAGTCAAGTATGCTTCCATGATGATCAACTATAAAATATTTTTCACTAATAGGGGAAATTCAGTGTCAGGAATTGCTTATGAGATGGTTGTAAAGGGTGTAGATTATGATAGGTGTGAGTTGTTGAGAGAAAACTTGATCGCAAACTTGCAAAAGACTAAGGAATTGAAGCACCCCTTTGAATTTGGTACTTTGATCATTTTCCTATTGTTTTACTTCCTCTAGGAGATTCATGGAACTAAGAATATAGTATGGTTGAAGGATAGACTAGTGGAACATCAAATTAGAGATCACCCAAGGAGGTTGGGTGATATAGATGCATAGGAGAAAGAATTATGGGGATTATTTAAAACTTTTTAGAAGAACATGCAAGCTAGAGAAAGGATTCCCCGAAGCATGGTGGAAAAATATAAAAATGATATTACTTTCTTGGTTTCAAAGGATTGTTACATTATATAGGCTGTTGAGCCTATGACTATTTGGATCCTAGAGATGGGATATGGGATAATAGATGAAGAGGTTACCAATTCAGTAGACTTCATGATAAGAGAAACTAAAGACATTTATAATGAGAGATATTGCACCTATGAAGAAAGTTCAATGAAAGTGACATGGATCAATGGAAAAAACAAATAAAAAGAACTATTGAGATAGTGACTACACAAGTTGTAGAGGTTATGGGTCTTAAGAAGGAACAAGTAGAGAAAGATAAAGGCATATCTAGCTCTTTGAAACGTTCATCTAGCATTAGGATATTTGGTAGGACAACTACCACCTCTCTAGTGGCCCCCAAGTCCTCTGGGACTAAGCCTATCATAGGTGATAAGAGAAAAGAATCTGCAAGTTCCCCTATCAAAGAGAAAATTACTCCAAAAAAGTAGCAAAAAGTGCTAGTAAAAGAAAAATCTGCTCCAACAAAACAACAAATAGGCCCTATGAAAAGGAGAGTAAATGAAAAAGAAAAAAGAGACAAGTTTTTCAGTGTTAATGTCGATGAGGAAAAGGAAGAGGAAGAAGAAGAAGCAAATCCTTTGATCTGGAAGAGAAAGTCCAGTGAATCTAAAGAAGGGTCTAGTGGAAAGAAACAAAGAGTTGACATTATGGACAGAGACAGTGAAGCAAAAGTGTAAAAAGAAAAAGAAAGCTATATAATACATATAAGAGAATAAAAAAAAGTTTAGTAAAGAGAAGAAGTCACTAGAAGGAAAGAAAAATAAAAATAAGAAGACTTTGATAAGTAAACATAGTCCCATGAGGTTAGATGCTTTGTTTAATATAATTGTAGAACATGAGAGGAGGCAATAGTCAAATATATTGTTACTTTTGAGTTGAATATAGAAAATATTGAAGGCCAATTGCCTGAGTAGTTGAAAAGTGTGTTATATGCAAGAAGAGAAGAGGTAATAAATAAAGAAGCTATGTTTAGATTATATGCCTTGGAGAAGATCATTTCTCCTCTAACGGATGAATATGGAGCTATATTAGCCCAGGTATATAGCAAGGATTTCAAAATAAAACAAAGGGTAACTACCATTATGAGAAAAGATAAGAATGACCTTGAGAGGCTCTAGAATGAAATTGTGAAGAAGTTTTCCAATTTGGAAAAAGAGTTAGGCATGATCTCAAACCTTGAAGAAAACATACATGATGATATGCCTACTCCAGAATTCAATATACCAGAATTTGCACAACATGATGATGCTCAACATGAGCATGGAGCAGAAGAAGAGAATGTGAAAAATGATACCCTTTTGAATGTGGAAGAGAATATTACAAAAGAAGATGTTACTTGTGGGACTCCTTAGATAGGAGAAAATAATATTGCAAAAGGGAAGAATGAATAGTCACAAAAGGAGGACACTCATACAAAACATAACTCTCCTCCTCTGAAATTAGAAAAAAATATAGAGAAGAATTTAGAGGTTGTACAAGATAACATGGAGACCAGTGAGGTACAAAACATAGAACATATGCCTCAGATAACAATGAAACATTTTTTGATGATGAGAAGAAGAATGAGGAAGAGTCTAACAATGCTACGAAGAAGGAAAAGGTAGAGGATAGCATTGGTGACAAGGAAAAGGCTTTGGAAAAGAAAGATGTTAATGAGACATTGGTTGGAGAGTCTTTCAGAACCCTTGAAAACTCCTTAAAGATTCTATTGAGCATGCAGTTGCAATTTCAACCAGTTGTCTCCCCTCAAATATTACAGATACCAATGCAGTAAGGTTAGGTGGATATGTATAAGATGTTCTCGCTACACAAGTTACAAGTAGGAGATGTATTTCATGCCTTTGTAAGGAAAGAAATATTGCAAACTCATCAGAAGAGTGTGGAGCTAGTAGATGAAGAAGTAAAGGCACTGTAGGAGAGTGTACCCAGACTAATCATCAACAATTCTCTACCCAGTGTACAAAATATAAATATTTTACTTGATTATTTTAAAGAATATTATATTGGAATAGAGAAGAAATTGGAGATTAAGATCACCAAGAAGGTGGATGACAAGAAGTTGGAAAAAATGGTGGATAAGTGTGCCACTATACATAATACATTTTAGAAAAATATCAAGGATGTGCAAGAAGGAATGAGACCAAAAAAAAAAGGATTAGGAGGAACACCTTGCAAAATTGTAGGTGTCAAATAGTAGAAATGTGCCCTCCACCAACTAATTTATATTTATTTCTATTTCTTTTTTGCATTTCATATTTCTCTGTATATGCATGGAAGTTAAAAGATAGTTTTCCAATGTAAATTTTGATCTAGTTTTATGGATAGCACTATTAGGGGGAGTTGGTCAAAGTTTTTACTCTCTTGTATACACACACACACAAACACACGCACACATATTTGACAGGGGGAGTATATATGTATTTTGGTGAAGAGTTGGTTGATAATGCAAAATATTTGTAAAGGGGAGAAGAAAAGATAACAACAATAATTCTATATGTTTTGTGCCCTTTTCTCTTGATGTCAAAGGGCTAGAGTAGTTTGGAGGTGGCTTGAGAATAATTTTTCATGTTTCCATCAATGACAAAGGGGGAGATTGTTGAAAGTTTAAGGAGCTTGTCATCGATATGCTTGTTGGAAACATAAGCATGAGATACATAGTGTGCAGATACAGTGTTGTCATTGATATCATTATGGCTTGGTATGAAGATTGATGTCAGACTGATTGATGAAACATGAGTGTGCATGAATATGATAATCCAATGCACAAATCTAAGAAGTTTTTATTTGGTGCAAATAGTTGAGTTGTAGAATTGGTTGTCTCAGAACATAGTTTTTTGTGTACAATGCATTCACTTTTTGGAATGTGTTGGTCTGTATTGGAGAATTTTTCTCTATGGTTCTAAGGAAATTTTTGAGGAAGTTAAAGGAGTCTAAATCCAAACTTTCATATTGTTTTTCCCTTTGGTGCATAAGCTATGAGTAACAGAGTATTGAGTTTGCTAATGACAATGTTTCCATTGCAGAGTGTGTGTTTTGATAAGTCCGCATTTCACCACAGAAGAATATCTGGTCTTGCAGATTTGTGAAAGTATTTACAGGTGTCAACTACATCTAAGTTCCAAGTGGTATGATGTTTTGAGGTCCATGTGTCTGATTGAGGATGATCAGTTGGTGAATTTTGATGTTAGGTCACTAGTGATTCCAACCTAATATGTTTTTAGTTATGCAGAGTTTAGATAAGTATTGGTTAGTTATGTGGTAGCTATTATAGGTCCACCCCGACCTATTTATGTGTTATAATTTTTGAGTTGTGGTGTGAAGCATGTTTTGGGCCAACAATTCATATTATGCATGGTACATCTAACTAGGTCAACCTAATTGATGTAGTAGGTGTCTGTGGATGGAATGGATATAAGTACAAGGTCATTTTGGTATTTTATAGTGAAAGTTGAATGTGTGAGAAAATTCCTAATAATCAGAGTGCGAGAAAGATGTAAATAGAGAACATAATAGAGTGTTAGAGTAGAGTATCATGAAATGTGTTGATTTTGTATATTGAGCTTCAGTGGAGTTGTATTTCCTATATATGATAGATGAAATTGTAGTAGTTCAAATCTTGGCTATGTGTCACCCCTCTCTTCTATCTTTTTCTTCATTCTATGGGTAGTGAGTCCACCTGGTAGTGATCCTTTGGTTATAATATATTGTGAGCTAATCATCACCATTGTTTTTCCCGTGGGTTTTCCACGTAAAAAATTGGTGTTCATGTGTTATGTACTTTTGATGGTTTCTTTCATGCTTTCCTTTCCTACGGCAAATTGAATATGCTATGTGGAATTAATGTTTAAATACTTAAGTGTTTTTAGAGAATATTGATGCATCCCCCCTCTTAGAATTCCAAGTTTTCAACAATAACTCCATCACTTTGTTGAGATATAACATACCTTCAATAATCAACTTTTTTACCCAAGTATCCAATACTCGACCTATAGTTATGTATCTATTTATTTGATCCATAGCCTAAAAACTAACTTCTTTAGAGGGTGTCTTCAAATATTTTCAAGAAAGGTGTTGAGAGGCTAAGAGTCAATGTCAACTCCCGATTTTTCTTCCAATAGGATTAAATCTCTTTTTCCTTTTCTTCCAATCTTTTGGCTAGGATGTAAAAATACAATTTAGCATTATGAATATCACCTTCCATTGTAGGAGGTTCTAAATCAATTATTCTTATATTAAAATCTTCTTCAATGACATCTTCATTTTTATCATTCATTAGCTCTACTATTTCCACAACTTGATTACTAGAGTTAGAATCTACTATTATTCTAGACCTCATTTTAACCTTTTTAGGCCAATGGTTAGTCTGAAGCAGTTTAGCTATAACATCAAAATCTAGATCAATCAATTATGTATATTTCCTCTTCTATCCAATAATTTATTTCAACCAAGTTTATGGTAGTAATATGGATTGGTTGTCAATCCTTTCAAATGGCATGAGCCTATTTGGTAAAAAATATTGATCAAAAATATCTTGAACTGTATGTTGTTCTTCATCAACTTCTTGAATCTCAGTGGCATCTTCTCTATGTACCTTTTTCACCTTTAACTTATTTCTTTCTTTCTCACTAGATCCTTCACATTGAATCTTTAGTGCTTTTTTTTTCTTAGGATCTTCTTCGTCATCTCCTTTCTTGGAAGAAAACTTGGACCTAGTAGTGTATACATCAAAAAATGAAACCTATGAACTTTATTTTGTACTAATTTTATGTTCTCTATAAGTATGCTCCTTGCTTGGAGGCTTGGTTGTAGTATGACTTAATTTTTTTCTCTAGTCACTTCCTACTTCTTTCTAGAACAAAAGATGACATTGTGAAGATGTTGGTGATATCTCTTTTTTATTATTTGACCCTTGGTAAATGTTTTTTTCTTTACAAAGTGATATTCTTTATCAACTATGTCAAAATTGGCATCAACCATGTTAGGAATATCAAAATCCAAATTGAAAGCCTTCATTTTATCTATTGTTAATCACATCCAATACCTTTTTCTCACTTCATGTTCATCAATACAATATTCCCGATAATCTTCAAGATGAGATTGATGTTCATACCACACACCAGTATACAAGTTATCTTTCACAATTTTTTTCTATCAAATGAAGTTCTAGCATTGAATGTACAAAAATTAAACTTGGAAAGAATCCTATCAATATTTTTGGCATATTTATGGGTCTTGCAAGTATAATGAGTTAATTGTATAGTAAAGGTATATCCCTTTCTCTTCTAATCATGATAATTCTTACTTACATGAGCCATTTTCCTATATACTTTTAAAAGTATGATATAATCACATACATACCTTGGCAATTTACATGGAGTCTTTTCAAAACCTCCAATTCCAACATATGTAAATTTATCAAATTAGATGAAGAAAAAACCAAATTGCATAATTAATTGTGCCACTTCTCAAGGGAAATCCTTACTACTAGATTACCATTTATCTTCCTAAAATTGTACAATTGAATGCATCGTTCACCATTCTATAGTTTATATTTCCACACTCCTCTTGTAATTGGGGATAATAATCATATACCTAAGTTCTATTTGTAACAACTCTAGAAGTATCCAACCCTAGCCACACTTTATGATTACTTGCTATAGCATAAAAAAATTATGAGCACATACAAAATTAGTTTTTTCTAGAGAAAATTAAAAATTGGTTGTGCGTGTGATTATTAATCAAAATTTCCTAGTTTATGTATTGTGATTCATTTTAAATGTCCAATATGAATTGGCACATCTATTTGTGACTCATGTAATTTTTTTCATCTTTCAAACTCTGCTTGTCGAGTCCTGCTGATGAGACTCACCTAGACTCGGGGAGTCCGACGAGTCCACCAGACTCGGTGAGTCCAGCCAGAACTTGGCCGAGTCTGAGTCCGAGCCCCCAGGACTTAGCTAGGGTGACTCGACTCGACACTCACCGAGTCTTGGAGAGTCTCGTTTCAATGCTTCCTACTACTCTATGAAGTAGTGTGATCATGTGTGATATATCATATTTAAAGGGTGTCCTTTGTAACAATTTAGGAACTTATGATTTTCCTTTCTTTTCCTTTAAAATTCAATATTTTGATTTTTTTGTTAGAAACCAATCCTTTTTATCTAAAAGTAAATTACATCCCCTTTCTATAGACATGTTTGTAAATTTATCTCATACTAGTAATTTGAGCATGTTTCCCATAGAATCACCATCTAGTTTTACCATTCCAGTTCCATATGCCCTTCTCACCTCTCTAGTCTCTATATGATAATTTTCTATACATGCCAAAACTAAATTGATGCATTGAATTGGTGGCAAAAAACCTCTTACATGAGAAATCTCTCTAAAAAAGGTTTACTTCACCATGGGTGACTAGAGGTTTGCATGTTGGAAGACTAAAATCATTGAGAGGGGGGGTGAATCAATGATTTATGAAAGTCACAAAATTTTACAAAAACAAGAATTTGTGTTTTCTTTTGAACCAAGAAAAAAAATGGCGGTTTGTGAAGAATACTTGGCTTGTATATCAACTAAGCATATGAATAGGACATTGGTATGAATAGATTTAAATGAAATTTTTTTTCTTTCACTTGAATGAAAGTTCATAACATTAATAGGACAGCTTTAGTGTAAACATTTGCAAAAAAGAAAAGACAATCATTCAAGTATGAACTAATAAGGATAAACATCACAATCTAGCCATATTATCATAACAAAGAAATGGCACTATAAGACCATGAACTTGACGAGTGGAAAACCCTCTTGGGGTAGAAAAACCACTCTAAGAAGATGCCTTACTAGCTTAAATAAAACCACTATTTACAATGCCTTACAGGCAGAATTTAGAGCACCCACTCTAGGAGCACCAACCCCTCATAGATTTGGGAACACCCATTCCAAGGAGAACCAACCCCTTACAAATTTAGAGCACCAACTCTAGGAGTACCAGTTCCATTACAATGCAACACAATTACAATATTCTATCAGAACCCTAGAAGTGCAGATTTTGCAACCCTAGAATTTCAATAGAAGACTATGAATATCCTCTTTAAGCACATTGAAGATTGTTGTATGAGAATGAAAACATCTTCCTGAAATACAATAATATGAGAATCACAATAATGTAGTACAATCTTTACACAATGTGTCTGAAGCTTCATATTCTTCTCACTCAAGCCTTCCATACTAATACATCAAATATCATAAAGATTCAATCTAGAATCTCTAAAATACAAGACATATTGAAGTTAAATACTCTGCATCATATTTGCAAGATTTTCATTCCAGAATTTTGTGCATTAATCCTTCAAAAATACCCACACACACAAACAGTGATCAACCACACTGTTTATATACTATCATGAATCTTCATTGAAAACTGATCGCAATAACTATTTTGCTTCAAGATACCTGAATACATTAACCCTTTACCTATTTTCTAAAAAAAATAGTCAAGTGTTTCAGAGTAAAACAATGTCATAAACCTCTGTAACTGAAATCTTATTGTCTTAATAATAATGTCTCAAAGCCCACTAAAAGGAGATTTTACTTTAATACTTGTTTAAGCAATGAAGAAATCAAACAAATACCAGACCAATGGAGACAACCAAAACTGCACAGTTGAAGAAGCCATTATCAATTACCAGGTCCTTGCTAACTCATGATTTGTTGTCCATACTTGTAACAAACTCATCTAACTCCTTTAGTGTCAGCCAAAATAAAATAGATTTCAACTATGAACAAAACATTCTCATGGCAACTAGGGTTCCAAACCCTTCAACAATAATATTTCCCTAAATTTCTTTCTTTTAAGACTGTCGAAGACTTTATCAAAAACAATGATGATTTGAAGTCTGATGCAAGTCAAACACAATGATTAATGAACCATCATAATGCTTTAGAGTCTGATGACTAAGTCTTCAATGCCGACAAAACATTCTAACTGTTCACTACCAATGCCAAGTCATAATAAATAAAGTGAATTCTCATGTGTTTTAAGTCCCATACAACCCGATTTAGACTCAAAAACAATGATCCTTAATATCATTGCTAAGGCTTTTTAAAAAAAAATCTATTTCATTGACATTCAACAAATGCCTTTATCACATGCTTCGATACTCATTAAGAGTATAAAGTAAACACAAAATTTTTACGAGGAGTGTCGATTAGGGAAAGACATAGTGTAATCACCTTTTCAAATGGAAGTCAACTTTAAACCAATTTCCTTATTACCACATCAAACATCGATGCAATGTGATTAAGCACTTATGCATTGTGCTCAAATACAAAATACTAAACAAATTGCCCGAAGCCATATATGACCAATCAAGACAAACAGAAGCCTTGTTAGGATGAGCCCAAAACCTTATTAATGTCATTGCCATATGACTTTTACAAATATAACTCCAATGTGAAATGAAATAACCACCAATGTGCCAGAAGAAACCAATTAAGGTTTATATTATATGCCACATTAAATAATCAATCAAGATGCTTATGAACACTTCAATGTTGATTATCATAGCAAGGCTTGTATAGAGAAGTCACCTTATAACACCCATCAAAGAACCATTGACACAATGATATTGTCAAATCGAAATGCAATGAGTTATGCAATAGAAATGTGCATAGTCAAACACATTAAAATGTAAAAAGAAAGACCAAACGACTTTAGTCACCTGAGAAATGATTGTTTTGTCAAACTGAACCTACAAATGATATGATCAAATAACTTGTGACATGCAACCTCAACAACCTCAAATAGAGCCTTCAAATGATCCTGAAAATGATCAACCTAAATAACCTGTACAATTCCTTATCAACACTGTCAGTCCAAGATAATCATAAACACTAAAATAATATCATGTAGAGTAGATCAAACAACAAAACCACCATGGATATCCTGAAAGTGAAGTAATCTAAAAATGCATCCTGTCAACATCCATCATCTTGAGAAATGATTGTCAGCATCCACATGTATTAAGGATACATATCATTCAAATACAAATTGAGCATCTACATATCAATTCACCCCAACAATGAGCATCTTTGAAACCAAATCTGCATATTGAGCATCTTTGAAACTAAATCTACACATCATGTAATCACCGGAACCAAATTTGCACATCATGTAACTTGTAATCTTTGAAACCAAATCTGCACATCATGTAACTTGTCAATGTTAATCAAAGATTAATCAAAGAACACCATTATAAGAACCAATTTTGTCATCAAGGACAAACATCACAAACACATCAAGTCAACATTGCATTCATTCTTTCCCAAAAATATGGGTGATCCCACAATAGTGGTTTACACTTTTTGGCCAAACTTGACATTGAATTGAATTTTTTAAATTAAATCTTCACTTTCGAGCACCTATAGTTGCTAAACCATGAGGAATTTGAAGATGATGCAAACTATTGATTTGTGACATTTTTCTACAGATTCTAAATCTATATATTTTTAAAATGGAATCAAATTGCATTTCTTTTTCCATCTCCTTCAAAAACTAGTTGTTAACAGTAAAAACCATTTTTAAAGAGTCACATGTACTTGCTAACATATAACCTTTTTTCTATGAAGGATTAAATTCTATTTTTTTTGAATTTAAATTCATAAGTACGATATCTAGTACATGCACTTGGTTTCATAGTGTTTTATTGAATATTTTTTTCTTAATTAAGTTTTGAAGTCAAACCAGTTACAATTTAGACATAGGTTTACTTGCTAACACAATTTTTTTTGTATGTATCTAAATTCAATTTATTTATTTTTGCTAGATCAAGGAAATCAATATCAAGTGCATAGATATTTTTTATAGTTTTTTTGATAATCTACTATTTTTCCACATGTGCAGAACAAAGACCTTGATTTTCAGTGAAAAACCTACATTCACAAAAAATAAAAATAAATATAATGATAAAATTAAATATATTTAAAATTATACTTCATGGGAAGCTTATAATAAGGAATACATACAAAAAAAAAATAACAAATTCATTTGATCCCCCAAAAAGTAAATCAAAAGTGGTTTTTTATCAACATCTTGATAGGTGTAAATGAGACTCTGTTATAGGTATGGTTTAAAACTAGTCGGGTTCTAGCCAAGGAGGAGGAGGAGGAGGAGGAGGAGGAGGAGGAGGAGAAGGAGAAGGAGAAGGAGAAGGAGAAGGAGGAGGAGGAGGAGAAGGAGAAGGAGAAGGAGAAGGAGAAGAAGAAGGAGAAGAAGGAGAAGAAGAAGAAGAAGAAGATGTCCCAAAAAGTGTAAACCACTATTGTGGGATCACCCATATTGTAGGTCTATGTGCACTAATTTTGTATCTTTGATTCTTGATAGGTTATTTTGAATCATGGATGCCATTAAACCCCATGTATTTTTATTTCATCTTGGCACACTTCAATAACCATAGGATTGAGTGATCAATGACTCCCAATATAAATTTATGTGTTTTTTGCAAGAATACATTTTCAAGGAAAGTTTGGTGTATATAATGCATAGAATTCATGAAATCTCCATAGATACTTGAGATGATTCTAACACCACAAAATTCAAGAAAATGGGAGAGTCTAAAAATTTACCTTTTAGTCTATGCAATTGATGGAATTGTGAGCTTGATTCTATGACTTTAACTATGATTGTCACAATGAGCACTTTTCTTCCCATCAATATTTTTGAGCTCAAGATAAAATTAATACAACCTTTCAAGATTCGATATATGTACTTGAATATTAGGGAAGTCAAACCAACTTGATTAATAAATCAGCTCCACTATGAAATATTTACTTTTGAATGATCGGTGGAGCATGTATTTGAAAAACCCTTCTTTTAGTGAACTTTACTTTTGTGAAATTTGAAATCTCTCAAGATTATTTTATTTTCTTTTTCAAAAAAAAAAATCTATAACAAACAATTTTTTTGACAAACAACATGGTTCATGAACCAAATGGTCTTCTAAGTTAATTTCACAAGTCTTTTAGAACTTTAATTTTGGTGACATTTTGTTTCAGCAAACATAAAGGTTCATGAACTTGTAAGTCCATCGATTTGAATTGTACTTTAATTTTCTGTTTTGACAAGAAACAATGTTTCCAAACTAAATCTTCATTAACAATACTTAAAAGACAAGGTTTTTCGAGGAACACCAAGTTTAACAAACTAGAAGAATTTTTGAGGGAAACAAGATATCTCTTACTTTCAAGAAGGATATACTTTACCAAAAACAAAAGGAGGAAGCGTAAAACAATTTTTGGTGAACTTAAATCTTTGTAAACTTGAAAATCTACCCAAAAATTCAT
>VDFB02261966.1:45065-132165 GCA_007258455.2 Sequoia sempervirens | reverse complement strand
ATGTGAGGAAATGGGCAATATTGGAATACCATTCGTCAGTGGTACTAACAAACAGTACCATTGGAAGTGTACTTGGATCCACCTCTTCATCATCTGAAACTTCTTCATCCTCTGAAATTTCTTTATTTGGATCATTTTCAGCGATAAGTTGACAAAGTCCACTTCCACGTATCAACTTAGTGGGTTTGATTTCCAGATCGTATTCCTGAATTTTGGCAATCCAATTGCCTCTTTTTGTTCCAAATTCTTATTGTGTTAGGATAGACTTAACAGTCGAATTTGGGACTAGAAACTTGACATGGCTACTTAGAATATAGAACTGAAAATCCTTGACAACTTTGACAACTGCAAAAGCATGCTTCTCCATTTGAGAGTATTTCAGCTCATAATTCTTTAGGGGGCAGCTCATGAATGCAATGGGAGATTCAAAGCCTTCATTGTTTTCCTGCACCAAGATTGCTGAGAGTGTATGCTTGGAAGCATAACTGTACATGATAAAATCTTTGGTGTAGTTGGGACAGACCAACACAGGTGCGTGAGCAATGGCCTCCTTGATATCATTGAACACTGCTTTCCCTTTTGCCGTCCAATGGAATGTGGTGTTACCCTTCATCATATTTACAATATGACGAGTCTTTTCAGCAAAGTCTAGGAGAAATCTCCTTAAGAAGTTTACCTTGCCAAAGAAGGAATGGACAACCTTCTTGCTTGACGGTAGGGTGAGAGATTTAATTCCATTGACCCTTTCCAAGTCAATCTTGATTCCCTTTGTAGATACAACATGACCAAGAAGTTTACCTTCGGTCACCCCAAAAGTTGACTTCTTGGGATTTAGGGAAATACCATGCTAACGACATCTCTCAAGAATTTGCCTCAAATGGTAAAAGTGTTCATGACGTTGCTTAGAGAAAACCGTGAGATCATCAAGATACAACATGATAAACTTAACCCATCACATCGCGGAAAGTGAGATCCATAGCACGTTGGAATGTGGCTCTAGCGTTGATCAAACCAAAAGGCATCCTGCGATATGCAAAGGTCCCCCATGGCGTCGTGAAAGCGGTTTTGTGTTGATCGCTTGAATTAACTTCAATTTGATTGTAACCGGAAAATCCGTCCAGCATGGAGAGCATCTTGGATCCAATTACATTTTGTAGGACTTGGTCCATCACTGGAAGGGGATAATTGTCTTTGAGTGACAACTGGTTTAGATTTCTGAAATCTACACAAATGCGGATTTCACCGTTCTTACTAACGAGAACAATATTAGGTATCCATGTTGAATGATGGATAGGGAATATTATCTGTGCATTCAACATCTTTTGAACTTCTGCCAGAATAATTCTAGAAATCTTGGGATTGTACTGCCTCTACTTTTGTTTGTAAGGCAAAGCTCCGGCCTTGAGAGGAATATCATGTTGCACTTCTTTGGGCTGAAATGATTTTAGATCCTCATATGAATATGCTAAGACATCCATATACTCTTGTAGTAACTGAGTAAATTGTCTTCTTTCTTCGGCAGTGCATTTGCCGATGTTCACCATCTTGGGGATAGCTTCAATTCCCAAATTGATTTGTTCCACTTTGTTAGACGAGTCAGAATTTGAGAGTTGCTTTTTGACATAACGATCATGCTTGTCAAAAAGCTTCTCTAAGGATACTAATCCTTTGGGAATCTTATTCCCTCTGAGTTGCAAGTATTCTTCACCTGTAATAGGGTCCATATTTGACACAGATTCTCGAGGTGGAGAATCGCTACCTTCAAAGTACAACTCATCAAATTTCTCTGCTTTCTCCAGAAAGGCAATGATTTGATGTTCATTGTTGAAAATTTGCGAGTTATCTGAATTGTCAGGGACACTTGGGTGAAAAACCAGCTCAATGGTGTAGGTAGAACCTTGAAAGTCTATGTGGTACCAAGAGCGTGGCAGAGATTGCTAAAGAATCAGCTCTGGTATTATATTCTCTAGGGACAACAGATATATCAAAAGCTTCAAATTCCTCAACGAAATCCCATACTAGATTACGATAATGCTTGAATCTGTCATTCTTTGTTTGATACAAATTTCTCACTTGACATACTATCAGCTCAGCATCACCTTGTGCATGGAGATTTTTTATACCTTTCTTTAGCGCAACTTGCATTCCCAATAACAGGGCCTCATATTCGGCGGTGTTATTAGTGTTATCAAATTTTAACTTGAAAGAGAAAGGGAAAAATTCCTGTGGGGGAAATAAAAACCATTCCTGCTCTAGAACCAGTCGAAGAGCAGCTACCATCAAATTCAAGTAACCAGACACCGTTGGGATCACCAAGGCTAACAATGTTGAAGTCCAAAGCTTCATCGTCTGATGAGGATTCGCGAACGGAGATAGACAAATCACCTGATGACGATTCATTTGAAGTGGAGGAAATATCATCATTTTCTGACTCATTTTGAGTCGAGGACTTACCCACCTCATCTGTTTGTAGATAGTAAGTTCCCACGCCTGAGGATTCAAACATAATCTAAGCTCTGGGATGATCTGATTGGGTAACTGAAAACTTTGACTCCTTTTCAGGAATCAATTTTTGCATCACACCTTTTACGGGTATTCTTGCTTCAGACATATCCATGCTTAGTTCTCCTCCAACATCCTTACAAAAATTATATTGATATGATATTGACTATAGGATGAAGAAGGAAAAAGAGATCTACTTGTCTAAAGGTGGATAATTCATCATTGATCGCAACCCTTGGCCTTGGAACATCTTGTTGGCGAAGGGCCCTAGCTCTAGCCACTATAGAGTTAAGGATAGGAATAACCAATATTGTATGATCTAGCCAAAGAAGGTACATGTTGTGGCTGATTAAATGCAGTTAATTGTGTTTCATTCCCATTTAATACTTTTATGCCTCATGCGCTCAAACAATATGATCTATGACGCTAAAGATACATTGCTTGAATGATCTATCCTTTTTTTAAGATGCCATTGAAAGCGAGCTTGGGGCTGAAAGGCTTTGGAAGAGAAGTTCATGTAATTTGATGGATTGTCAATGCATAGCCTCTCTAACAGCTCTATTGATGGACTTCTCTAGAGAAAGAAGAAGAAGAAGGACATCCAAGGAGTATTTGAATGGAGAAAAATTATCTTAGAATATCAGCTCTGTCTAAGGTTAGTGGGAACCAAAGATGTATTGTTAGTGTGTAGCCTCTCTAATAGTTCTATTGATGGCCTCCTCTAGTGAAAGAAGAAGAGGAGGGGCATCCAAGGAGTACCGAGTGCAGAAAATGATTCAATAGAGATGAAAATATATTAAAGGAGAAAACTATTCTAAGGGATCCATAGATGATGTGTTGTGTTTATTTATTGATGAGCAAAGCAATGAACTATTCCATTGGTCTTTGCTGGTAAGAAAATCACGACTATTGGATCTAGTTGGCTGAATGGTTTATTATTATTCACTTTTCCTGCATTTTTCTTCTTCTTTATTTGGTTTGCTAATTTATCTATACATGAAAATCATTGTAACGATGGAGAATACAAAGTGTGTTCATTGCAAATCTTGACAAAAAGCATAAACATCCTTATGCCACTAGAATCAATAACTGCATATATGTTAGTGGTACCGAGTCACTGACCAACAATTCATTGGATGCATTACTTGCATGATAGTGTGAAAGTGAATTACATCATGAAGTTTGACCCAAGTGCTCTTAGAGCTCCATATCATGGGCTAGTGTGGCACAAGAGTTGTGGCGAGTCACAAGTAAAACTTCAAATGTTTACAAGAGAAGGGAGGGAAGTTTTATTGTGTTGAGCTAAAACGCATGCTTATGACTGATTGCCATGGATCACATCTCCCTTTTTGATAAAGTGTGTTAAATGAATCTCCAAAATTAAAATTATAGTAAATTTCTTTGTTCATGTCAATGTTTTCTAGTCATTATGTGTATCTTGTTAACATTTCTTATGGTTAAATGCTATTTGTGTTGATTGGTCTTTAACACATTCAAGATCCTGTTTATTTATGTTCAGGTAATCTTGAAAGTAACCTCAGGAATTTTGGAGATGAGACTCTTGCCAATTTCTTCTTATTCAGTTTATATCTCCTATTGAATGATTCTTGTATCCAATAATCAAGAGCTGTTTCTGGTTCATGGACACACCAGCTCTGATTCTGTAGCTTTCTTATAGTACTTTTACATATCATCCTAGGATAATACCAATTGAAAAGAAAGGGTTTCATGTGATGTCCCCATCCTAGTCAGCACAGCTGGTTATGTGGTTAGCCTATCATTTTGATCCTCGTAGGCTGACAGATGTGTGCAGAGGATCATCTAAGGCAGTTACTCAGTGTTTTGTAGCTTTAGTATTGCAGTTGTTTCAGGTTGGGCCTTCGCAGAATCTTCCAGAGTGGATATTTAGAAACTTTCTATTTTTAGAAAGTTAGGTCAGGCGAAAGCTGCTATTTTGGGCAGGGCACCTGGTTCAACTGGTATGCTCGGAATCGACTTAGTTCTTCAGTTGGATGATCAGAAGGAGAAATAAGGAGTATTTAATGATTATTAAATATTTAATATTTTGACTTTATATTAAAGTCACTTTATTAATATATTTAAATATTAATAATTAAATGGGATATTATAAAGTATTTTTAATACTTTATAATAAAGTGATATAATTGACATAATGAATAATTATTATTCATTTATGAGACGTCATTTAATTATTTATAATTTCTCCTAAGTCTTAAAGGCGAATTTAATCATTTCATTAAATGATTATTAAAAGAGCTGTTGGGTTGAATTTCTCAAGGGAAATATATATACACTGGAAAGGCAAAATCGAACCATTATGATATGTTATTCAACTTTTGTCTTATTTTGCTTTGAGCATTGGAGTTTGCAAAACCCTAGGGTTTCAACAGGCGATTCATTTCTGGAGAACAATATCTCTTCAGAGATTGGCATACTGAGACTGTGCAATACCAGTTGAAGATTGCATCTTGGTGACTTCACACAGAGGTTATAGATTGAGCTTATTGGATTGATTTCAGACGAAGTTTACAGAGATCTTTCACCAGTTGATTGAGGCGACTTTATCAGAGGTCATTAATCAGAGATTTGGCACATCTTTCAAGAAGCCGTACTATATTTAAAGTTGCTGCTGTAGGCCGTACTTTTCTGTACCAGCAAGCCGTACCTTCTCATTTGCCAGTGGAAACCTTCAGAACTCAGCTTCTATCCATCAGTTTGGGTGCGCCTAGGGTTTTCAGAGGTTCAACATTGTTTTTCGGAGACCAGAGACTCATTATTTCATTCAGCCGTACATCTTCATCATTGCTTCAGGCGGCTGCAAGGGAAAACCAGGTTTCTTTGAAATAAACTTATATTTTATTCATATGTCATATTTCTATATTGTAAATGCTCTGAATCTTCAATAAAATGATGCGCCTATGTTAAATGATCAAGATCTGAGCCTATTTTATGCATTTTAATTTATTACGAATTTATTAGCATTTATTAGTAAAATCACAGCTTCTCTTATTTTGTCTGAAAACTTCAAAAACACAAAAAAAAATACAAACTCGCAAAAACAAACATTCTTGGTCAGGGTTTCGGGGTTGAGAATCACCAGGGTTCCTACAGTGGTATCAGAGCACAGATTTCCTGCCATCCTGTGCTTTTTCGGTTGCTTTTTCAGAATACAGTGTGCTTTTTAGTTGCTTTTTCATGAGTAGAGATACTATTCACTATATTAAAGGCGTAGGGACAGGCAGAGCCGAGGATTGGACAGGTCCACCGATTCCAGAAGGTGAGACAGTGTCAGGTGTATTAGGCATTCACAGATCCAGCTCTAACAGTAGTGAAAACAGTGTTGCAACCCTAATGGCAGACCGTGAGATTCCTACAGAGACAGTTAGCGATTCAAGGAAAGCACATGCAGAGGGCGACATTACCGATGAGGAGTTTAGACGCAGGCATGATAACATGATGGACATGATGTCCCAATTGATGGGCACTATCAGACAGTATACGCCCACACAGCCTCATTATATACAGATTGGACAGGCGAGCAGGACTACACCAGTAGATCAGCCTTTGGCATCAGTACCACGTCAGCCGTCGCCGATCTATCAGGAGCGTAGGCCAGGTCAGCCTACTTTCTTACCTAGAGAGACTCCACCTCAGACTCCGGGAGCAGAGCAGCAGGGGCAGCATCAGGAGTTTCAGCCACATAATGGCATGTCAGTAGCAGATGTGACGAGGTTTCATGGTGAGTACATGTCACTAGCACCTGAGATCAGGCAGGCATTATCATTTCATGAGTTTATGGACGTCTATAAACCCAGGGGAGGAGGCAGATTTGACCGTAGACCCCCTCAGCATCAGCAGCCGCAGCCACAGGTGAACAGGGATTTGCAGTATGCGGTTAGCAAGATTACCTTGCCATACTTTGATGGGTCTGATAAGACATCAGCGAGGTCTTGGGTCCAGAAATTGGACAACTACATATCACTGAGGCCTATGCAGGAGGATGAGGCCATTAAGTTTGCGACTTTGCATCTTGATGGAATAGCGCATGATTGGTGGCATCACGACATGTATACGCTTGGCCATCATGCAGTTAATACTTACCAGGAGTTCACCAGCAGGCTCATAGAACGCTTTGATAAGAAGGATCTGGAACTTTATTTCAGAGAGCTAGCACAGCTCAGGCAGACAGGTAGTTTGGATTCTTACATTGGTGAGTTTCAGAGAGTGGCAGTCATGGTGACTGGTATTTCAGAACGGAGACTCATTATACTCTTTGTTGAGGGTTTGACAGAACCTATGAGAGGTTGGGTAAAGGCTTTTGACCCTCCTACCCTTCAGGAGGCCATGAGGAAGGCGCGGAACATGGAGCTTGCAGCACCTCGCAGCAAGTTCAATTCAGGTCCGACACCCTACACGAGGCCTAATAGGTCTTTTGACAGAAATAAGCCCTTTGACAGAAGGAGGGATCAACCGGATCCTAAGAGATAGAATGCACCACCCTTTGACCGAGAAACATTGAACGAATTGCGGAAGAAAAAGTTGTGTTTCTGGTGCAAGGCACCCTACGATGAAAAACATATATGCCCACTTCGTCCTAAGGTCAAAAACAATCAGATGGAATGGTTTTATGAGGGTGAAGAGCAATCTGATCTGTCAGACCAGCAAGCTGATTCCGAGCATTCAGATGATGACAGGTCCGAAAATGAGGGTGAAAACGAAGGTGGAAGGAAGCTACAGGAAGCCCACTTGACTAGCCTACAGAGAGATGGGTCGTTTAGACTTCGCGGGCTCCTAGCTGGTCAAAAGGTGATTACCTTACTGGACACGGGTGCTACACATAATTTCATTGATGCATGACTGGTGGAGAGACGTGGCATTCAGACAGAGGCATTTGAGGGTATTCGAGTCAAGGTGGCTGATGGGTACACTCTCAGATGTGACCGAAAGATTACTGATCTTCCGATGCGACTGAACAACTATGAATTCAAGACTGAATTCTATGTTGTTAACATGGGAGATACGGATGTGGTGTTAGGGATGGCATGGTTGCACGATTTGGGTGAGTTCACACTCAATTTGCGTGACATGGAGATGAAGTTCAAGGTTGATGGGAGACCTCATGTCATCAAGGCTATTCGAGACAATAATCCCAGGATGGTTTCATTGAGCCGGATGGAGAGGAGCTCATTCGTCACGTCATGTGGTTGGTAGGCTGGCCGAAGTGCATGTTGATGCCAGCCCAGCAAGAGCAGCAGAAGGGTGAGTACCACCCTGACATTCAGATCTTGAGGACTAAACACTCCAAAGTGTTTAGTGACATTCCACCTGGTAGACCTCCAGACAGAGGCACGAAGCATATCATTGAGTTGGAGGAGGGCGCAAAGCCCGTTATGATCACTCCATACAGACATCCGAAACGACTCAAGGATGAGATAGAGAAGACCATCAACGAGTTGTTAGCTATGGGGCATATTAGACCTAGCAAGTCACCTTTTGCTTCATCGGTTGTATTGGTGAAGAAGAAGGATGGATCACTTCGGATGTGCATTGACTACAGGCAGCTCAACAAAAGGACAATTAAGAATAGGTACCCTATACCACGCATCGATGAGTTGATTGATGAGTTACACGGTGCTATCTTCTTCACGAAGATTGACTTGAGGTCCGGGTACCACCAGATTCAGATGAGGGAGCAGGATATTGAGAAAACCGCTTTCAGATGTCATTGCGGTCACTTCGAGTTCTTGGTTATGCCGTTCGGTCTAACCAATGCACCTGCCACCTTTTAGGCGACTATGAACAGGGTTTTCAGTTCTCAGTTGAGGAGATTTGTGTTAGTCTTCTTCGACGACATTTTGGTTTATAGCAGGTCATGGGAGGAGCACCTGGCTCAATTAGATGCAGTCTTGGGTATCTTGGCAGATGAGTCTTTCTATGCTAAGGAATCCAAGTGTGAGCTCGGTATGGAGGAGTTGTTGTATCTGGGGCACATCATCAGTGCCAAGGGAGTGAGTATGGACCCTGAAAAGGTCTGAGCTATAGTTGAGTGGCCGGTGCCTGAGAACCTTACGCAGCTCAGAGGGTTCATTGGGTTGTGTGCTTTCTACAGGAGATTTGTTAGCGGGTTCTCACGTCACGCTGCACCCCTTACTGACTTGACAAAGAAGGGAAGCACTGGTCACCAGTGCGAGTGCTTTTAGCCGGTTTGGTGATCATGGCTTAATGTCGGTGCTAGCATTGCACGACTTCTGAAGTCATTTGATTTATTACGTGATGCTTCGGGGAGGGCATTGGTGCCGTTTTGATCGCGGGGGCGACATCCTATAGCTTTGAGAGTAGAAAGCTTAGGAGTCTTAAAGAGAGGTTCTAGCATATACGACAGAGATGTTAGCCATTATGCATGCATTGGCTAAGTTCAGGCAGTACCTGGTAGGCAGCAAATTCAATGTTCGCACAGATCATAACAGCCTGAAACATTTCCTAGGACAGCGAGACTTGAATGAGAGGAAGCAAAAATGGGTCAGTAAACTGCAGTCATATGATTTCGATATTACCTTCATTAAGGAAACCTTGAGAATGTTGTGGTAGCCCGCCTTGTCGTAGACCTCGGTTAGAATGCCATAGCGCGAATCCGCGAGAGGATTGGAGGCATCGGATTATTAGCGGTATGCTAAGAACCCATGGGCTTCGCGTATTGGCGGAGACGAAGCGGAATGCTTGGTATCTTGTTATAGCAGATAACTTGATCATTTACAAAGGCCCGGATTTTTCTGATTCCTGACTCAGAGGTGAGGGTTACAGTTTTTAGAGCCTTTCATGATCTTCCTATGGCGGGCCATCCCGGGTACTATAAGACATATAAAATGATTCGGGAACGGTTTACTTGGAAAGGGCTGAAAACTGATGTGTTACAGTATGTCCGAGAGTGTTCTGTTTGCCAGCAGAACAAGCAGGAGCACACGTACCCTGCTGGATTGCTCCAGCCACTTCCGATACCTGACAGGAAGTGGGAGTGTTTATCGATGGACTTTATCATCGGCTTGCCGAAAGCCCAGGGTAAAGATTGCATCTACGTAGTGGTTGATCGTTTGACTAAATACGCTTATTTCTTTCCGATTACTACCACTTTCACAGCATCGCAGACTGCAGAGTTATTTTTCAGAGAGGTATTCCGGCTGCATGGGTTGCCCCGGACGATAGTCAGCGATAGAGACAGTCGGTTCATGAGCAACTTTTGGCAGGAGTTGTTCAGGCTTTGTGGGACCGAACTGACACCGAGTACCAGCTACCATCCGCAGACAGATGGGCAGACAGAGATTGTCAATAAGTGGGTGGAAGGTTATTTGCGTAATTATATAGCTGGACAGCAGAGAGCTTGGGTGAGGTGGATCTATCTATGCGAGTATTGTTATAACTCGACTCACCACATGACGATACAGATGACACCCTTTATGGCTTTGTATGGGTATGAGGCGCCCAACCTTTTGGATTTGATATTGAGCGATAGCAGAGTGCCGAGTGCAGGGTATATGATGCAGAGTCAGCAGGACATTTTGAGGTCTCTCCGAGACAATATCCAGCGGGCACAGAATCAGCAGAAGCAGTATGCTGATCAGAAGAGGGTTGAGCGTACTTTTGATGTGGGTGATATGTTGTGCCTTATGTTGCAGCCGTATCGTCAGTCTACTCTGCGGAAGAGTGGGGCTGAGAAGCTAAGGCCTCGCTACTATGGTCCATTTCGTGTTGTCAGACGAGTGGGCGAGGTTGCTTATGAGTTAGACTTGCGGTAGAAAAGCAAGGTCCATAATGTGTTTCACGTTTCTCGCCTGAAAAAGGCATTGGGTCAGCATGTGATACCCTCTCCAGATTTGCCACCCCTTGATGACGAAGGGAAATTGATACTAGTACCTGAGGCCATCCTTGAGATGAGAGAAAGACACCTTAGGAGGCGGGTGATCAGGGAATATCTGATCAAGTGGAGAGATCTGCCAGTTGAGGATGCTACATGGGAGTCAGAGGCGATTTTACAGCATCCAGAGTTGAGATTGCTTGAGGACAAGCAATTTCAGGGAGGACGGACTGTGATGTCCCTATCCTAGTCAGCGCAGCTAGTTATGTGGTTAGCCTATTATTTCGATCCTCGTAGGCTGACAGATGTGTGCAGAGGATCTTCTGAGGCAGTTACTCGGTGTTTTGTAGCTTCAGTATTGTAGTTGTTTCAGGTTGGGCCTTCGCAGAATCATTCAGAGTGGTTTTTCAGAGACTTTCTATTTTTAGAAAGTAGGGCAGGCGGAAGCTGCTATTTTTGGCAGGGCACCTGGTTCAGCTGGTCAGATCAGAGTCGACCCAGTTCTTCAGTTTGATGGTCTGATGGAGAAATAAGGAGTATTTAATGATTATTGAATATTTAATCTTTTGACTTTATATTAAAGTCACTTTATTAATATATTTAAATATTAATAATTAAATGGTATATTATAAAGTATTTTTAATACTTTATAATAAAGTGATATATTTGACATAATGAATAATTATTATTCATTTATGAGACGTCATTTAATTATTTATAATTTCTCCTAAGTCTAAAAGGCGAATTTAATCATTTCATTAAATGATTATTAAAAGAAGCTATTGGGTCGAATTTTTGCAAAAGAGTATATATTCACAGGAAAGACAAATCGAACCATTATGATATGTTATTCAAATTTGTCTTATTTTTGCTCTGAGCATTGGGGTTTGCAAAACCTAGGGTTTCAGCAGACGAATAGATTCTGGAGAACGATACCTCTTCAGAGTTTGGCATACTGAGACCGTGCAATACCAATTGAAGATTGTCTCTTGGTGACTTCACACAGAGGTTACAGATCGAGCTTATTGATTGATTCATTCAGGGTTTAGCAGAGAACATTCATCAAGTAATTGAGGCGACTTCATCAGAGTTGTTTCCACAAAGTTCTGGCACTCTTTTCATTGGGTCGTACTACTATCATTAATGCTGCTGGTACAGGTCGTACCACTGCAGAAAAGACATACCTTTTATTTGCAAGTGACAACGCCTTGGATCCTTAGCATCTGACAGTTGCATTTGGTGCGCCTTGGGTTTCTGAAGGCTCCTTTGGTTCCTGTGCTGGGAGATTCAAGCTAGCCGTACAACTTCATCATTTCTTCAGGCGGTTGCAAGGGAAAGCCAGGTTTTTGAAATAAATTCATATTTAATTCATATGTCATATTTCTGTATTGTAAATGCTCTAGATCTTCAATAAAATGATGCGCCTATGATTTATGAGCAAGATCTACGCCTATTTCATGTTGTATGAATTATTTTGAATTTTTTAAGCATTATTAGAAAAATCGCAGCTTTCTGTTTATCTGCAAAAATCTATCAAAACACAAAAAAAAACACAAAACTTGCAAAAACAAAATTCACAGTTAGGGTTTCGGGGTTGAGAACCACCGGGGTTCCTACATTTAATGTTGCACGGAACCCTTATTGGGAGACTGTGGCAAGAAAATGGTTCAAGGCATGTAATGTCTTGTAATGTTCCCTTCTCAAACCTGATCTTTCTAGTGACCGTTGGCCTTGTAATGTCCCCTTCTCAAACCTGATCATTCATGTGACCGTTGGCCTTTTTCTGGAAACCCGAAGGCTAGTCGGAAGATAAAATTAGGGTTTCCTATTTTTGAGGAGGTCATTGCTCAGAGATGGTGGATTCAATGGCGGATTCTTTCTGGGTTGTCAGAGAGCTTCGCAGTGGTATGATCATCTCGGCATTCAGAGCACTTTTTGGAATTTACTATTTTTAGTAAATTCTATTTTTGGCAGCTTTCTAGTTGAGTTCAGCTCGGTTGACTTCTTGCTTCAGTTTGGTCAGATGTCTTGCTCAGTATTGGCTTCAGGGCACATTCAGAAGGATAAGTTAAGTCATTTAATTAAAAAAGTCACGTTTAAATGTTATATTTTAACGTTGACCCCTTGGCTTAGATTTAATGACTTAATGTTGTTTTAATAGTGGGTCTTTGAGGGTGGTGCCCTCATTAAAAGATTATTTTAATTATTGCCTAAGTCAAAGCAAGGTTTGAAGGGCGCATTTATCAAAGCATGTTATTTATTTAAAATGTCAAATCTTAAGCCTTGAAGAGAAAGTACGCCCTTCTTGAGGAGATTAGGGGTTTTGACCTAAAAGCAGATTTTAGGGTTTTGAGAAGTCAACTGGAGAATTATAAAGAGGAGGCTTGGAATAGTATTGAGGATCTTTTGTCGACTATACTGTTATGCTGTCGGATTGGCTCTGGGACTGTTCGAGGAATGAAGGCCTCCTAGCTTGGGCATCACTTCGTGTTTGCAAGACAACATCTAGTGGTGAATCATTGTACTGTGAGTTGCATTTAGTTTGTGTTTTGTTCTCAGCTCATTGCATAGTTAAATTAGATTTGGCATATTAGTGTTTCAGCATCTTGCATTGTTGTAGACAGCAGATTCATGTTTTAAGTCATATTTCAAAAAAGACAAAAATACTGCATCTGGGTATTAGCCCATTCTCTTTGTCTAGGAAGGGCGCTTCAATAGTTCAAGTTTCAGATTTTTTAGTGTTGTATTGAATTTTTAAAGAGAGGTCGACTTTTCCAGCTTGGCCGTACCTTTGAAAACTGCATTGGAGTCCGTGCAAATTAAATTAGAGTCATTTTGATCAGTCTTAGTGTCTTGTGTTGGTCGCCTATGTCTTGAGGGAGTAATGCATTTTATTTCGCATCAATCGGATAACATCTGAGAAAGTTATGAACAATTCATTGAGGTTGTAAGCTGCTGGTTATATGTTAAAAGTGCAGATCTGATTATGACAGTTCGAGAAATCTGCATTTCTGATTTGGATTTTGGCATTGTGGTTTACTTAGAGCTTGTAACAGATCTATTGTTGATTACTCCATCTGGAAAGACTTTGATATATTGACATTGCAGGCAATAATTATATTTTGTAAACTGGCAGTAGTACTGACCAGTATTCTTTAATATTGCTTTGTCATTATTTGTAATACTCGTTCTTGCTTTCAGTACTAGAGTGAAATAGTTATAACTCCGCCCTATGGTAGCTACTTCCCATTCTGGGTGAGCAAGCACATTCTGGGTGTTGAGTAGTTTTCAGCTTTCAGTATTTCAATTCAAGCTTTGCTTTCTGTAATCACTCCGTCATATGGTCGCCCCTCACTCCGCATTGGATTGGGTAGCACATACTTGACGTTGAGTTCTTTTCTGCATTTAGAATAGAAGACCCTCTGACCAATGCTCGCCATCATCGGCGCCATTCTGGTTAGAGTTGCTTTCTTGCACGTTTTGGTTTTCTCCTCTAACCTTAACGGGTGCACTGCTTTGTAATTTGAAATTGAAAAATGAAAAAATTTGGCTCGGAATATTTCAGGCCTTTTCCGGAGACCCGAAGGCTAGTCGGAAGGTAAAATTAGGGTTTCCTATTTTGAAGGGTGTCATTGTTCGGAATTGGTGCATTCAATGGCAGATTCTTTCTGGGTTTTCAGAGAGCTTCGCAGTGGTATGTTCTTCTTGGCATTCTGAGCATCTTCGGGAATTTACTATTTTTAGTAAATTCTATTTCTGGCAGTTTTTCAGCTGGGTTCGGCATGGTTGACTTCCTACATCAGTTTGATCAGTTGGCTTGTTCAATTATGGCTTCGGGGCACAATTGGAGAGATAAGTTGAGCTATTTAATTAAAAGTCACGTTTTAATGTTATATTTTAACGTTGACCCCCTTGGCCTAGTCTATTGACTTCATGTTGTTTTGAAAAGTGGTCTTTTTGAGGGTGGCGCCTTCATTAAAGATTATTTTATAATTTACCAAAGTCAAATCAAGCTTTAAAGTGGACGCATTTATTAAAGTATTGATTTTAATTAAAAGGTCAATATTGAGTTTTGAAGGAAAAGGACACCATCTTTTGAAAGGGATTAGGGTTTTGACTTTGAAGAGGAGTTTAGGGTTTCAAGAAGTCAACAGGAAATTATAAAAGGAAGACTTTGATCCTCATTTCAGTATCTTTTGTCTATAGTACTGTTATGCTGCCGGTTTGGCTCTGGGATTGCTTCGAGGAATGAAGGCCTCCTAGCTCGGGCATTGCTTCTTGCTTGCAACACAGCAACTAGTGATGAGATAACGTAATTTGTGAGTTGCATTTACTTTTGAGCATTGTATTCAGATTGTGCATTATTAGATCAGTTTTGCATGTTAGAGGTTTTCTGATATTGCATTGATTAGCTACAGCAGATTTGTGTTTTGTTCATAAGTCAAAAAAACAACAAAAATATTGTTCTGGGTATTGTCTTATTTGCTTTGTCAAGGCTAGGCGTCTCCTTTCTCTAGTTTGCAGAATTGTTAGAGAAGACAGTGATTTTTAAGAGCAGATCGCCCTTCCTTGAGGGCCGTACCACCTGCTGTTGCATTGAAAACCGTGCATAATTAATACATGGCTGTTTGATCTGTTTTCAGTGTCTTAGTTTAGGCACCATCATTCTTAGAGAATATTGCACTTTGTTTCAAGTCAATCAGATGAGTTATATGAGAGATATGAACATATGAGTGATTTCATAGACTGCTGGTTATTCATTTAAAAGTGCAGATTTGTGAAAAAACAGAATTAGTATTTTGATCATTGAGAGGTTTATTGTTTTGGCACTTCTAACCAAGCTAAGGAGAGTTCTTTATGATGTAATGACAATCTTTCAAATTCCTATGCTATTGGCAGGCGAATGATCATCATTTTGTAAACTGACGGTAGTACTGGCAGTAATTTTCAATCCTATTCAATTCTGATTTGTAATGCTCTTTTTTCATTGTGAAGTTGTTTTGTAATAGATACATCTCCGCCCTATGGTAGCTACTTTCCCAGTTCGAGTTAGAAAGCACATTCTAGGTGTTGAGTCCTTTCAGCAATTCAGTTATTTATTTCAAGCATTGTTAGTTGTAATACTCCGCCATATGGTCGCCCCTCACTCCATACTGGATTGGGTAGCACATACTTGGTGTCGAGTTCCCTTTTAGTACTTAGTGTAGAAGACCCTCTGACCATATGCTCGCCATCATCGGCGCCATTCTTGGTTAGAGTTCCTACATAAGCAACTTGTTTAAGATCCTCTGACCAATGCTCACACCTTGCCCACATCGGGATCCTGGTGTACATTCTGGTTAGAGTTGCTTCAACACGTTTTGGTTTAGCTGCTAACCTTAACAGGTGCATTGGTTGTAATTTGTAATTTGAAAAAACAAAAAAAAAAAAATTGGCTTAGAATATTTCATGTCCCCTCCTTGCTATTGGCTCGGAGTTTTCCATTAGCCTATTCCAAAGTTCCCATAGGCTAAGTGGAGTTTGGTAAGGGGACTCAGTTCCAGTTTCCTCCTATGGTGATTTTCGGTGTTTCTGGTAGGACTTTCTATTTTTAGCAGGAGGCCAATTCCATTAATTACTATTCATAGTAAGTCTCAATGTTTCTCATTTTTTCATGTCAGTTTGATGATTTTGAGTATTTACTATTTTTAGCAATTGCTATAAATAGTAAGTTTATTTTGGGTAACTAGTCCTTGCCAAGGCTACTTCAACAGTTTTTCTTTCTAGTTTGAGCATTGGCATGACTAAGGTTTGATTTAATTATTACTTGTATTTCTCACTTAAGCTATTTTATTAAAGTCACTTTAACTTAAGTGAAGGGGTCAAGGGGTCATGCAAAAAGTACCTTAGAGCCTAGTGTTATAACTTAACATTGTTTTCAAAAAGTAAAAAAGAAAAATATATTTCCTCATATCTTGGACGCCCAAGGGAGGTATAAGGTAATTTTTAATATTTTGATAAATGCTCATGAGAAGGGGATCGTTGGTTTTTGGAGGGAATGGGAATTCAAAATGTTTGTCCTAAATTCCTTTTGACTCTTTAAAAGCTCCTTTTTGGGCCTCATTTGCATATGGCTAACTTGATGACACAACAGGATGTTGTTGGATTATTTCTAGAATATTGCTGTTGCGTGTTGAGGACGAAAACCTCATTGTTTGGAGCTGGTTTTGGTGGTGAGAGAGCCACCCTAGCTAAATTTGGTGTGGTTCTATCTCAGGAATCACCTAGAGCTTCACAGTGTTTCAGATTTTCAGTATTTTGAAGAGGGATGATGAAGATTTCAAGTATTTTTGAAGTGGGTTTTTGGTATTCATTGTGTTGGATTATTGGCTCCATTTTGGTTGTGGTTTGGTGTTGATTAGGAGCTGTTTCAGAGGTCTGAAAGCTGTTTATATGAAATCTGGAAACAACTTTTGCCAGGGTCTGAAGTTGGGAAACAATTATAACTCTGTGCACCCTTGAAACTTCGTTCTGGGTATTTCACCATTGGATTCCTCACTCCAAGGCATCCCATTTCAAGTATTTGTTTGTATTTTTTGATTGAAACCTGATTTACTAAGGCAGATTGCCCTATCTAGGGGGTCGCCCATGTTTGGAGGTTTTTTGAGTTATTTAGGCCTGCTGTTGTATAGGCCATCTTCTGCATTTTTTCGGAGTTGGAGAGGCTGATTAAGGGTGTCGAAATCTAGGGTGTTCATTGGCTTTCATGCATGTTCTGTTCGATGCAAGTTTAAAGTGTTTTTTGCTGCTGTTAGAAGCCATTATCAGGTCTGAAACCTCATTTTACCAGGTCTGAAAATGTTTACATTAAGTCTGATTTTGATTTGCTATCAAATGTACTATTTATGAAATGATTTGAAATATGGAAAGCAATGTTCTATTTCAGTATTTCCTTCTTTATGTAATCTTTTTCATGCATGCAATGAAAACTATGAAAGACACATGAAACAATCAAACCAAACCTTCAGCAAATAGGGTTATTCAAAAAAAAAATCAAGGTTGACCATTACAGTGGTATCAGAACACAAAACTTTCCTACCAGCCACTGGGTGATGCAATCCTATGAGCATTAGTGACAAAGAAAGAAGGTACCATGAGAGATTAAGGAAACGTGAAGAGGAGTTGTGGGAACATTAGCCTTTTGAGGAAGAGGAACAGCACTCTAGAACACACTCAGTTGAATCAAAAAATTCAGAAAACATGGGTGAAAGGGGTGAAGAAGTGGAAAGAGCAAATGGTGAGCAAGATAGTTTGATGCTACTCTCGGATGCAATGGTTAGGGGTCAAGAAAGAGCAGCCCAATGTGCTCAGGAGACTAATCACAACTAGCACAGTTGGTATAGAGATTGGATCATTTGGGGCAAGGAAATGACATGGGACAGCATAGAGTAGCCAACCAGCAGAATGGGGCAGCCATGGCTAGGCCTTTTATGCCTATACTTCCACCGAGAGTAGAGGCACAACCCAATTAGGAGCTTACTTTAGTTGAGAAGGACCAATTTAGACAAGATTGGATGAATTAAGGGCCTGGTTTCCAACATGACATATCACTTCGGGAATATATGGATATCAGGATGAAGCGTACACCCAACAGGGGCAATAGAGAGCAGAATAATGGTCTATGAAGAAAGGTAGGAAAACTCAATCTTCCGTACTTCGATGGGTTTGAAAAAATTCCAGCAAGAGTTTGGATCCAAAAAGTGGACACTTATTTTACTCTTAATCCCATGCCTAAATTAGAGTCAATACAATATGTTTCCATTCATTTAGATGGGGTTGCTCATGAGTGGCAGCACCATGGGATGATCACCATGGGTCGTGCTCAAATTACTTCCTGTTTACAGTTTACAAAAAGATTCATAGAGAGATTTGGTAAAAAAGACCCAGAACTTCACTTTAAGGAGTTAGCACAGCTGAAACAGTAGGGTTCAATGGATGCCTATGGTGCAGATTTTTAGAGATTGTCAGTGTTGGTGACAAATATATCGGAGAGGAGGCTTGTAATGCTCTTCATTGATGAGTTATCCGATCCTCTTAGGGGTTGGATTAATGCTTTTAACCCACCTTCTTTACAAGAAGCAATCAAGAAGGCTAGAGACATGGAAACTTTCACAAGGGACTCCGAACAGCCAAAGAAATCAATCACTAGGATTGATAGTGACTAGTGAGACACTAAATGACTTTAAGGAAGAAAAATTTGTGTTTCACTTGCAAGGAGCCTTGGACTCCAGGACATAGGTGTACAACAAAAGGGAAGGTGCACCAAATAGAGTACTATTCAGCTGAGGAAAGTGCATCAGAAAAATTAGACCAGCAGTCTGATTCAAAAGAAAGTAAAGAGGAAAAGACTGTTGAAGAGGTTGGAAAGGAAGAGGACAAAGATGGGAAACTTGCTCAACTACATAGTTTTCAAAAGAATGAGTCTCTACGCATTAGAGGAGTGCTCAAGGGGCAGCGTATGGTTGCATTGATTAACACGGGAGCCACACACAATTTCATTGATGAGGGGTTGGTTGTTCGTAGAGGTCCTCAAACACAAGAGGTAAGTGGTTTTCAGGTGATGGTGGCTGATGAATTCACAATCATTTGCACCAAGATGGTTCCACAATTGAGTTTGCAGTTAGGGAATTATGAAGTCAAGGATGACTTCTATGTGGTTACTATTGGCGATACCGATGCAATGATGGAGATACAATGGCTTCAATCACTTGGTGAAATCACTCTTAATTTTCAGACTATGGAGCTGAAATTTAAATTCGAGGGTAGAAATGTGGTCATGAGGAGCATGTCGACTGGAGGGTTTCGTGTAGTCTCTTTCAAATGTATGGAGAGACTATTCAAACATGATCAGGTATAGTGGGCAGCAAAGTGTGTGGTTATGCCTATAGTTATAGAAGAGGTGAAGAGGTCCTATCCACCAGACATACAAGCTTTGCTTTCCAAGCAAAGTAAAGTATTCAGTAGCATTCCTCCAAGTAGGCCTCCTGATAGAGGCATTGAGCATGTGATAGAGCTAGAGGAGGGAGCCAAACCCGTGATCACCACTCCCTACAGGCATCCTAAGAGACTTAAGGATGATATTGAGAAAGCTATTCAGGAGCTTTTGGAGATGGGGCACATTAGGCCAAGCAAGAGCCACTTTGCTTCTTCAGTAGTGTTGGTGAAGAAGGCTGGAACCATGCACATGTGTGTGGATTACAGGGCATTGAACAAAAAAACAATAAAAAATCTGTACCCCATCCCACACATTGATGAGTTGCATGGAGAGGTCTATTTATCCAAAATAGACCTAAGATCAGGATATCATCAGACTAGGGTCAGAGAGGAGGACATGGAAAAGACTGCATTCAAATGCCACTTTGGCCACTTTGAGTTTTCTTTTCATGCCTTTCGCTTTGACAAATGCACCAGCTACTTTCTAGTCATGCATGAATAGGCCGTTTAATAAATAGCTACGTAAGTTTCTGTTGATCTTTTTTTATGACATCCTTATTTTCAGTAGATCATGGGAAGAGCATTTGAATCATTTCGATGAGGTGTTGAGTATTCTTAAGAGTGAGTCTCTTTTTGCTAAGGAGTCCAAGTGTGAGTTTGGGATGACTAAATTGTTATATCTTGGGCATATTATCAGCGCTAATGGTGTTCGTGTTGATCCTGAAAAGATCAAAGCAATACTTGATTGGCCTCCACCCACTAATCTAACTCAGCTTAAGGGATTTTTTGGCTTGTGTGGGTTCTATAGAAGGTTTGTCAAGGGTTTTTCACAAGTTGCTGCCCCACTTACTAATTTGACTAAGAAGGGGGCTTTCTCTTGGTCAAAATCAGTGCAGAAATCTTTTGATCAAATTAAAAACTTGATGAGTTCATGTCCTGACTTTTCTAAACCATTTGAGCTCAAATGTGATACTTCTGGGGATGGTATTGGGGCTGTCCTCATGAAAAATAAGCACCCAATTGCATATGAGAGCAAGAAGTTGAGGGAAAGTGAAAACAGTTATTCTATTTATGATAAAGAGAATGTTAGCCACAATGCATGTTTTGGCTAAGTATAGGCAATACCTTGTTGGGGGCAGATTTATTGTTAAAACTGATCATAATAATCTGAAATATTTCTTAAATCAGAAGGATCTTAGTGAAAGGCAGTAGAAGTGGGTTAGCAAACTCCAAGCTTATGATTTTGACATCGAATATGTCAAAGGGAAACAATATGTGATGGCTGATGCACTATCTAGGAGACCTCATTTATACTCTCTTTTTGAGATAGCAGTAGATTGGAAGGAAGGGATGCAAGCTGATTATGCTAAAAAAGCTCTTACCAACAGCATTTTAGATGGGACTTGCAAGATGACAAGTACAGAGTAAGGGACGGTTTGATCTTCTATAAGGAGAGGATAATGTTAGTCCCTAAATCCAAGATGAAAGAGCAGATTTTTAAGACCTTTTATGACACTCCTATGGCTGGTCATCCAAGTTTTTACAAGACATACGGGCAGATCTGTGAGAGGTTTTCATGGAAGGGTATGAAGGGTATGAAGGATGACATCACAAAGTATGTTCATGAGTGTCAAGTGTGCCAACAAAATAAAAATGAACATACTTACCCTGCTGGTTTGTTGCAACCTCTACCCATTCCTACTCAGAAGTGGGAAAGCATTTCAATGGACTTCATTACAGGGTTTCCCAAGGTGCAAGGGAAGGATTGTATCTATGTTGTGGTGGACCATTTGACCAAATTTGCTCAATTTTTTGCTATATCAGCAAGTTATACAACATTACAGGTGGCAGATTTGTTTTTTAGGGAAGTGTTTAGACTTCACGGGGCACCTAAGAACATCATTATTGAAAGGGACAGCAAGATCATGAGCTTGTTTTGGCAGGAGTTGTTCAAACTATGTGGTGCTAAGTTGACTCCTAGCACTAGTTACCACCCCCAAACAGATGGACAAACTGAGATAGTCAACAAATGGGTGGAAGGCTACCTACGAAACTATGTTTCAGGGCAACAGAAAGCGTGGGTAAAATGGTTGCACTTGGGGGAGTTTTTCTATAACTCTACATTTCACATGTCTATCAGGATGTCTCATTTCATGGCCTTGTACGATTATGAAGCTCCCAACTTCATTGATTTGCTATTTGGCGATTATAGAGTGCCTAGAGCTCAAGACTTCATGCAAGGGAGCCAAGAAATTATGAGGTCATTAAGAGATAACATTCAGCATGCACAGAATCAGCAGAAGTTGTACGTTGATCAACACCGCATTGAGCGGGAATTTGAGGTGGGAGACATGGTGTAGGTGAGATTGCAGCCATATAGACAGTCCACTCTCAAGAAGAGTGGGGAAAATAAGCTGAAGCCTTGATTCTATGGTTCATTTAGAGTCACCAGAAGAGTTGGGGAGGTGGCTTATGAGCTCAAGTTACCTGAGGGGGAGTAAGGTGCATAATGTTTTTCATGTGTCATGCCTTAAGAAGGTGCTTGGGCATAATGTGACTCCTTTAGCAGAGTTGCCCCCATTGGATTAGGAGGGCAAATTGGTGCTTGTTCCGGAGGCAGTGATTGATTTCAGAGAACGAACCGTCAGGAGGAGAGTTATTATAGAGTACTTGGTGAAATAGTGGGATTTACCAATTGAGGATGCCACTTGGGAGAGTGAGCAGGTTTTACAGCATCCTACGTTGTGATTGCTTAAGGACAAGCAATCTTGGGGAGGGAGGACTGTAATGTCCCATCCTTTCCTCTGAGCAATGGAGTTTTCCATTAGCCTATTCCAGAGTTCTCGTAGGCCAAGTGGAGTTTGGTAAAGGGACTTAGTGTCAATTTCCTTCTGTGGTGGTTTTCGGTGTTTCTAGTAAGACTTTCTATTTTTAGCAAGGGGCGGGCCAATTCCATTACTTACTATTCATAATAAGTCTCAGTGTTCCTCAGTTTTTATACCAGTTTGATGATTTGGAGTATTTACTATTTTTAGCAATTGCTATAAATGGTAAGTCTATTTTCGATAACTGGTCCTAGCCAAGGCTACTTCAGCAGTGTCTGTTTCCAGTTTGGGTATTGGGATGACTAAGGTCTGATTTAATTATTATTTGTATTTTTCAAGTAAGCTATCTTATAAAAGTCACTTTAACTTAAGTGAAGAGGTCAAGGGGTCATGCAAAAAGTACCTTGGAGCCTAGTGTTATAACTTAACGTTGTTTTTAAAAAGCAACAAAGGCAAATATATTTCCTCATGTCTTGGATGCCCAATGGAGGTATAAGGTAATTTTTAATATTTTGATACAGTGCTCATGAGAAGGGGGTCGGTTTTTCGAGGGAATGGAAATTCAAAATGTTTTCCCTAATTTCCTCTTGACTCTTTAAAAGCTCGTTTTTGGGCCTCATTTGCATATGGATGAGTTGATGACATAACAAGACGCTGCTGGATTATTTCCAGAATATTGCTGCTGGGTGTTGAGGACCAAATCCTTAATCATTTGGAGCTGGTTTCAGTGGTGAGAGACCCACCCTGGCTGGATTTGGCGTGGTTCTATCGCAGGAATCATCTAGAGCTTCACAGAGTTTCAAATTTTCAGTATTTTGAAGAGGGATGATGAAAATTTTCAAGTACTTTTGAAGTGGATTTTTGGTATTTGGTGTGTTGGGTTATTGGCTCCATTTTGGTTGTGGTTTGGTGTTGATTAGGGACTGTTTCAGAAGTCTGAAAGCTGTTTATATGAAATCTGGAAACAACTTTTGCCAGGGTCTGAAGTTCGAAAATAGTTCTTAACTCCGTGCACCCTTGAAAGTTCGTTTTGGGTATTTCACCATTGGATGTCTCTCCAAGGTGTCCCATTTCAAGTATTTGTTTGTGTTTTTTGATTGAAACCTGATTTTAAGGCAGATCGCCCTATCTAGGAGGCCACCCTTATTTGGAGGTTTTTTGGGTTATTTCGGCCTGCTGTTGTATAGGCCATCTTCTGCATTATTTCAGAGTTGGAGAGTGTTGGCGTAAAATCTAACACCTCTGGAGTGCAGGTTTGTACGGACAACTATGTACACTACGCAATGAGTGCTCTTCAAATTAGGAGGGGAAGCTCCCTCGTTGTGCTGGAATGCATGGAAAAGAAAAGTAATCTAAGTCCTATCTTTTTGTTCTCAGCTGGAAGAGGCACAAGGTTAAGAAAACCAAGAACGTTACAGCTAAGGATTTTCTGGTTTCGCAGATCATTAACTACAACTAAGCTATCTACTTTAAATCTATCCAGGTTTCCTCAAGGAAACAGAGCATGAGAAATGGAGCAGGGATTGACTATCGGACGATAAACGAGTTTAGACTCTCTACTTGAAGGCAAGGTGGTGCAACTATCATCTCAATCTAAACAAGTTTATTGGGCACAAAACAGATTTAAGAATTTACCAAGACAACCTTATGGAACCCTGTGTGGCATAACACTTGATTGAAATAGTAAAGTCTTCACAAAACAGCCTTTATCACCACAATCTCACGAAACCCTATGTGGCATAACCTTTAATTATAATGATAAAGATTCACAAAACAGATTTAACACCGTAACTTCTCGAAACCCTATGTGGCATAACGATTGATCACAATGGTAAATTAACACAAAACAGATTTATCATCTCAATCTCTTGGAACCCTATGTACCATAACAATTGACTTTAATGATAAAGATGTTCAAACAGATCTAACTATGGGAGGAATTTACCATGCCAATCTTATGGAACCCTATGTGGCATAACACTTGATTGAAAGTAGTAAAGACTTCACAAAACGATTTTATCATCACAATCTCACGAAACCCTATGTGGCATAACACTTGATTGAAATGATAAAAGATTCACAAGACATAAAGAATCCACCATTACAATTGCATGAAACCCTATGTGGCATAACAATTCATCATAATAGTGAAGACACATGAACAAATACCAAAAGAGCAATATTGAGGGCAAGGTAGGCGCACATATATTTCTCTCTCGAGCAAAAGTTATTTACAAATGAGCAAAAGCTCTTATTTATATACATCAAGGTGTAGGTAACCTAAAATCACCTTGAGTTCACACAGTTCTTTGCATGCAAGTCATGCCCTAACCCTAATGAAGTAAACTATACAGTTAAGCGGGCAACTACCCTCAGTTTATGGGTACAAATAACCTAATTGGACAATGTGCAAGCATGCACGTCCTTATTTAAAATAAAGTTAGCGGACACTACCTTAGTTAGCTGGAAACCCTAACCCTAACTCTGTGTTGATAATTCCAAGGATGAGATAAGCATGTGTTAAGTCAGCAAGTAAACTCAAGACTGAAAGTCGAGTTAACTGCTGCTCATGACTCAACCCTCGAAATTAACTGCAGGTTCCAACTGGCAGATCACTCCATGTCAACTCGGTCTAACACTTCGACCAAGAACTCATCGATCTCTTTGTCATCTGGCACTTTGATGCTGTCCAAAAATAATAATTTGCTTCTTCAATTCTCTGTCACTTTCCTTGATTGTATGCATACATTCTTTAACATTTTCAGTCGCCTTCTTGAAACTAGCTGAAATTTCTGAAAATGTGATCAGAACCTCCATCAAGATATCTCAAACATGCTTCTGAAACTCAGTTTGTACAACCTCGAGATCGGCGTAGGTACCATCTTCACGAAGATAATGGTACAGGGTTTGAGTAACTTTGGCGGCTCCATAAATGAAATGATCTCTGTTCCTTTTGCAACTTAACGCTTCTTTGTCAGCTGCTCTGATCAAAACCTAAATTAAGACCGATTTGGTCTCGAATTCAGTCTAGTTGAATCGCCTTCTGAAAAACTCGCCCGTTGACTGTGAACACGGCTATGTTCTGACAACTTTCTCCAGAAAGCTAAAATGGCTCGGTGAGGCTAAAAATACCCTGTCGAAGGATAATATTCACCAAAAATTCTGAGACATGGGTTTTGTCTAGAAAAGGATTCTAAGACAACCCACAACGTCAGAATTGCGAAAATACGTCGTTTAGCTTGACATGCAAAGATTCTTCAGTCAAGAACTGCAGGGGTTTTTAGAGCTTTCGGGGCAATTTTTCTTGAGAAAATCTGGAACATGGGTTTTATGCACAATGGAATTCTGAACAAACCCAGATGATTTGATTTTCAAAAAGATGCGATTTTATCCCACATGCAAAGAAATCTTCGAAAAAAAGCACAGAGCTTCATAATGAAGGCTGCGGGGCAATTTTCTCGAAAAAATCTAAGACGTGGGTTTTGCTGCAAATGCTGAAATATGCGAACCCAGATGATCAGATTCTGATTATGTGTTGAATTTCTTTGACATGCGAAGAAAGTACCTAAGGTGAGAAATAGAAGAAATAAGACAGAAGATAGAAAGTTTTGCTTGTCTACTTATGAAAAATCTGCCAACCTCTTCTCTGGAACTTGATAAAACCTGCATGCAAAGTGGAAATAAAGTCTAGAATCGCCTTCCTCTGAACAATCTGAACTCGTTGCTATGAAGAACGCTGAATTCGGATACCTGTAGCACCTTTAGCTTGCTGGTCGCTCAAAAGAATACAAGCTTCAGAGCAAAAGATGATGCAAAAATGGACGCCATCCTTGAAATATATAGAATTTCATCATAGAAAATTCGCACTAAATAAAGCATGCATTAAAAATGGCGCTTGTCTTCTCATTGGTCCTTATTTTAGTTAACTGAAACTCGAACAAGCTCAATAAGTGGTCATGCATTAGGGTTTGCCTTTCAAATCTTCAGTTCAACTCAACCATGCGATTTTAGTTTCAGTTAGCCATCTTTATCAAGTTCGCCATCTTCAACCTTGCTTTGGATTCATCAAATTGACCTAAGGCGTACCCTTTTGATAACTTCAGTTATCAATCAAGAATGAGATAAAGAATTTGCCATATTCATGCAATAATTATGCTAAAAATAGCGACCCTTTTGGAAGTTCAGTTGGCCTTCAAGAATGCGCCAACTTCATGCTTTAATCAAATATAATCTAAATATAGCAACCCTTTTCAAACTAAAGTTGCCATTCCCCTGAAAAGTGCGCCATCTTCACCAATTCATGCTTCACTTTTCAAAAACTAAATATAGCGACCCTTTTCATGAGTGAAGTTAACAACTTCAAATTCGCCATACTTCACTAAATATGCTTCATGCTTCACAAAATTATGCTTCATGCTTCAATTCGTCCCTTTTGAACTTCAGTTGACATTTGATGAAGCGCCATCTTCACTAAAATCTTCACAATTGCAAGCAAAATCACCATGCATGCAAACTTCAGTTGACATTCAGTAATAATCTCCAGTTAAGTCAACATGCAATCAAGTTAACTCAACATGCAAGGTAGTTAACTGAACATGCAAACTAGTTAACTCGACATGCAAACTGAAAGATCACTCCACATGCAAACATATGAACTGAAGATGACAACCCAGAAATCGTTCAGTCTAACCGCAGTCAGAACTCCAGTTAAGGTGTCCATTCGATTCACTTTCGAAAATCTAACTTTGAACCCTCAAGCGAATTCCAGACTTAGCCAAATTTCATGAAAATTTAGGCTAAAACCTCTGCCGGGACCTCTGTTCATCCTCTGACACTGGTTGACTGACTTCTCCGATTGGCTGGCTGACAGGTGCATTGCAGAGCTGAGTAAAAACTGATCAAAAGATATCTTGAGACTGTATGCCACAAAACTAACATCTGAAGGCTCAAAAATCCAAGCGCCTTTTGCAAAAGCTGCGCTTTTTCTCAGACTTAGTCAATTTTCAACATCTATATCTCGAACGAAGGGAAAAACAAAATCCTTCATAACTTCTGATTTAGCGACTTCCAGGACTGGATCTCAGGTTCACTACGAAGCTAAGCTCGTTCTGCACGACAGCTGCAAAGGCACATTTCCCCAGAAAACATCATCTGAAGGGTGAAAAACAAGGGCGCCCTTTTCAAAAGTTGCTCTTTTCATCCCAGACTTAGCCATTTCTAGAAACGATAGAAATAATACAAAAACCTCGACTGCAAGCTGCTGAGACATCTTCTGATCTGACGAAGACAGGCAATGGAAAGCTGAACGTAACACGGACACATTAGGTATCTAAAATCATCAGAAAGAAAGCATTAAAGGCCTGAAAAGCTTGGGTGCCTTTCTCAAAATGTGCTCTTTTACTTTTTCTTCTGATATTTTGACTAAGATTTAACCCAACGTTTGACCTCCAGTTCAGGCGCTTCAGCAACTCAAATTCACCCACTGACGGATGCGTCGCGAAGTTTGAACAAATGTGAGATAAACATCTTGGGTGACATTTAGCCAAAAACCTACATTTGGCACCTCAAAAAGATGGGCGCCTTTTCCAAAAGCTGCGCTTTTTACCAGTGTTAGCCAATTCTTGCCTTCGCCTCGTTTTGCGCTGTATCTTCCGTAACTTGCTCGAAACAGGTCCGTTTGATAAACTTGATAGCTCACTGCGAAGCTGACGTGATGTCGGACAAATGTCTGCTGGAGGTGACAAACCCAAAAAACAGGATCTGGGCCCCTAAATGATAGGGCGCCCATTTGAGGATGTGCTCCCTTCTCCAGAGATAGAAAATTTTGATGTTTTTCGTTCAAATTTTACTTTTCTTCAAATCTCTTCAGTAACAGACTGACATAACACTGACACCAACTCCATATTTAAAAACCCCAAAAACGACCTTCTGACATCACTTGAACAAGATTAAGACTCAATTAAGCAAAATGCCTTAGTGAAGCAAAAATTTTGGTTTTGGGTACAACAGAGAGGCTGATAAAGGGCATAGAAATCTAGGATGTTCATTGGCTTTCATGCATGTGTTGTTTGATGCAAGTTTGAAGTGTTTTTGCTGCTGTTAGAAGCCATTATCAAGTCTGAAACTGCATTTTACCAGGTCTGAAAATGTTTACATTAAGTCTGATTTTGATTTGCTATCGAATGTACTATTTATGAGATGATTTGAAATATGGAAAGCAATGTTCTATTTCAGTATTTCCTTCTTTATGTAATTTTATTCATGCAATGAAAACCTAAGTCACCGCATTCGCCGAATTTCAACCATGAGGTTCGAAATTCGGAGAACTTCAATACCGGATTAAAAATTCGATGAAATTCGCCTATATTCGTCTGAGTAAAAAGCATAGGTTTTTTAAATAAAACGTTTTTAAAAAATGGAGCTCCAAATTGCGACCATGGATGGCCTCCGCGAACAGCAAAACCCGGACTGTGTCTTCAGGATCTGTCTGTCAGCTACAATCTGCTAGGTAAGATTCCTCCCGCCATTGTAACCCTGCAGAATATAGTTTTTATTTTCAGTGCTCCGTAATATGGAAATATGCCTAGCCAGTAATATTCAAGCGACGAAATCCCGGAGAGCCTTGGCAACTGCGTGGAGCCGCTGCAGCTAAACCTTCGATGAAAAAGCCTAAAATTAAAAGGCTGTAATTTAATTTAATGTCCATTGGTTATTTAATTGTGTATTTTTTTTTGGTTTGTTATTTAATTGTTTTTTATTTATAATGTTAAAATTTAATATTTTAAAATAAATAAAATAAACTTTTATTATATTATATTTATTATTTAATATATAATTTAATTTATTTATTATTTGTATATTAATAATGTTTAAAATTTAAATTATATTATTAAACATATTTATTATTATTTTGCTTTGTATTTAACTTTATTTATTATTATTTTACTTTGTATTTAACTTTATTAATATATTTACACATATTAGTATATTAATATTATTTTTTACTTATTTTAAGATTATTACTTATATTTTAAAAAAATTGAAATTACATAAGGCGAATTTAATCCGAATTTAATACTTTTCAAAAAATTTCCTTGTCGAATTCATCCGAATTTCAATGTTGCCGAACTCGAATTTGAATTCGAACTTGGTGACTTAGATGAAAACCATGAAAGACACATGAAACAATCAAACCAAACCTTCAGCAAATAGGGTTATTTCAAAAAAAAAAAATCAGGGGTGAACATTACAAGGCACCAATCCTTGTAAGTTGAGTGGCCCATTATTAGAAGATACAATAATAAACATAGAAAAGTTAGTTGAAAAACAAAAATAATTTTGGAAAGGAAAGGGATGCACCATTTTATTTGATGAGTGGACAAATGGTAGGAACCACATCCTAATCAATTTTCTTCATGGCTTCGAGACAATTAATATTTTTGAGGTCCATTGATGCCTCCGACGAAGTAAAAAATGTCAAGAGCTTAAGCAACATGGTAGATGAGGTGGTGATGGAGATGGAAGTAAAGAATGTTGTCCAACTAGAGATAAGCAATGCAGCTACATATGTGACAGCTAATAAACTTCTTAAAATGAGACAAACTACACTCTTTGGACCCCTTGTGTCACCTTTTGCATTGACTCCTCAAGGATATAGGAAAACTTGGATAGGTCAAGAACACTATTGAAGATATAAGTGTGATGAGCCCAACTGACTCCTCTTCAAACCCCTGTTGTTTTGATTATCTTTTTGTGTTTTTTTTAATTTTTTAATTTTTTAAGAAAGTTTCTAGAGAGAAATAGGAGGGGCGCAGCATATAAAAGCTCATAAAACCAGAAACTAAGCTAATATTGACCAAGTTTAAATGCAGATAGTATTAAATAACCATTACAATAAGATTGCATACGATAGACATACCCGAAATGCTCCAGATTATTTAATTAAGAAAATATTCCAGTTTGCCAGCCAAGAATGATGTAAACTGATGAAAAACAGTGTAAAAGGGTACAAAATGGAATCTCTAGCCTGAAAACTGAAGCAAATGCACTGTAGAAGCTAGACGCCAAAGGAAAAGATGAGAAACCCTCAAGAAAGAAGGCGTTTCTCCCAAAAACTTCAAACACCCTTGATTTAAGAGCCACGCACTTCAAGAAAGAACCACGTCCTCAGCAAGTAAAGTACGGCCATGAAGCTAAAATGTTCACCAAATGAAGATAGGCGCCAGTCTCTCAAACCCTCCTGTATTTTATTGAAGAATACTACTGAATATGCACAGAAAATCCTGTTTAAAGCACTGTAGAACTCTTGAATTGAAGCTCCCGTTTTTGCAATCATTCAACTGATCTTTCACAGTCTCACAATCACAGCTCTGTGAAGAATTGTCGCTCTCCAGAGATAAAATATTCTAAAACCCTTGTCTCAGAGAAAACCACGCTCAAGCCAATGCCAAGAGAAAATATCAAATAATGCAAAGTGAGTTCGATTTTTTCTTGGCTTGCATATAAAGCCAAAAAGGCACGCATTCCAAGAGCATGATGTGATTTTTCCTCTTTAAAATACATTTAAAATGTATTTTCACCTTTTCAATAGTCATTCACTTAAATTTATGAGCGCTCCTTTTATAAAGTGTTTTATTTTTCACTTAAATAAATTTAAGTGAAAACTTTATTATAAAGTCAAGTCAACTTTATAATATTCCATCAAATAAAGTTAAAACACTTTAATTCCACTAAAATATTAATATCTTGCTCATAACATATCGTATTGACATGTCGTCAGAAGTTGTCAATCACTGAACTACCAAGGCATACTGTGAGCTAATCACTGAACTCGAAGGATGGAAACGACAAAACCCACCAAATAAGGCCACTGACCCTCTAACCAAAACCTGTTAGCTGTAATGTCCCCGTTTTTAGCACTACACTTTTCAGTGATTGATGGCCTATCTTCAATGTGTTGTCGACCAGTCAGAAGCAGAATTAGGGTTTCTGGCTGATTGGTGGGTTCTCTTGATGATTCAAGGTTTTGCTTGTCGGAGATTGGTTGTTTGGATTCTGGATTCCTTCTGGGTTTTCAGAGAGCTTCGCAGAGGTATGACTTGCAACTGCATCGGGCAACCTCTTCGAACTTACTATTTTTAGTAAGTTATGACGGCTACATCCTGGAGTTTGGGATTTTGGATTGTGGATTCTTTTTGGGTTTTCAGAAAGCTTCGCAATGGTATCGCATGCACTTTGATCCGGGCAACTTTCTAGAATTTACTATTTTTAGTAAATTCTATTTCTAGCAATGGTCCTGTTGGTTTCAGCACTGATGGCTCTCATCTTCAGTCAGCTTAGTTGGTTTGATCAATTTTGGCCTTGGGATGCATTTTGGAGAGATAAGTTCATTTTATTTAAATAATGTTATGTTAACGTTATATTTTAATGTTGACTCCCCCCTTGGCCTACCTACATCACTTCAAGTTGTTCTTAAAAGGTGTTCTTCAAGGGTGGGCGCTTCATTGAAGGAAATTTATTATTATTCAAAGGTCTATTTCATGCTTGAGTTGGACGCCTTCTTTGAGGAGGGAATTAATTTAAAATTAAAAGTCAACTATTGCTTGGAAAAGGGGACACCATCTCTTGGAGGGAAAAGATTGAATTCAAACTTGAAAATTAGGGTTTCTCTTCTAGAAGCTTCTGGAGGGCCTTCTCAAAATTATAAAAGGAAGCTTTGGGTCTTCATTTTGGCATCTGATATCTTGAGTAATGTTATGCTACCGAATTGGTTTGCTGGACTGCTTCAAGGAATGAATGCCTCCTAGCTTCAGCTCGACTTCGTGCTTGAAAGATAGCACCTAGTGGAGAAGTTTGCTTGTGTTCAGTGGATTCTATAGTGAGGTTTGCATTGTAGTATTGTTCTGTCAATTTGGAGATTAGTTATTTGCATTTCATGTCATTTTCTGGAGTTGCTGATATCATAGTAGTTTGTAGTTTTTCATTCATAACTTTGAAAATAAAAATAACTTCATTCTGGGTATTGCACAAATCTATTCTCCATGCCAAGGCGCCCCTTTGAGATCATTTGCAGATTTTATTTTGATAAACCTGATTTTTAAGAAGCAAATCGCCCCTTCTAGCTTGGCCGCCCCTTTTCATTGCATTGGAAAGTGTGTTTAAAAAACTACAAGGGTTTAAGTGTAGTTTCATGATTGCATCTTGGTCGCCTCATTCATAGAAGTTCATTGCAGCAGGTTTGAGATTATTTGGGTGAGAAATGAGAGAGTTATGAGCATTTTAGTAGGGTTCTGTGTTGCTGGTTTAGCATTTCAAGTTGCTGGTCTGTTATATCAGTCTTGAGTAATTTGCATTTCGGTGAAGAGTTTGTGTCTGGAAGGTCATAATTAACCTTGGAATGATCATATCTATTACTGCAGCAGTGGAGAGCTTCTAATCTTGTTCATTGCAGGCATCTTTTGATATTTTGTAAGCTGAACAGTAGTACTGTCAGCATTCTCTCTTATGTTCTCTACTTTACTGTATTTCCCACTGGATAAGTGGAAGAGGCTGGCTTGCCGCCTATTTACTTTTTGTACTTGTTCTGTTTAGTTTTGTAATACCCACTGGATAAGTGGAAGAGGCTGGCGTGCCGCCTACTTTTCATTCTGAAGTTGCATTGTATTTCTTTATATCTTCGCCATATGGTCGCCCCATTTCCATCTTGGATTTGGGTAGCACATACTTGGTGTCGAATACTTTCAGTTGCGGTTCTGATTTAATGTACTGACGATCCTCTTGCCATATGACAGCCTTGTTGGCGTTTAAATTCGCACCTCGGAATGCATTTGAAAGCGGACAGCTATGCGGATAAACTGCTCTTCAAATTAGGAGGGGAAGCTCCCTCTTGCTGATGGTGTTTGAAAGAAAGTAAACTAAAACTAAGTTGCCTATCTTTTGGATCAGCTTAGAGCACAAGGTTTTTTAAACACAAACGCCGGCTGAGATTTTCTGATAAGAAGTTCAACTACGACTAACTTAGACTAAAGACGTTCCTAACCTCTCAAGTAATAGCAGAGCAAGAGAAGTTAGAAATCAACAAGGTAGATTCTCTGACAAAAATACTTTAACAATCTCTCTCTCAACAAACACCTACACACTTCACTGTAAGCTGAAATAAAGATCATGAAAGCATAACATAGATAACGGAAATCTGAGATTTTAGACCAAGGCAAAAGAGGCTCATGATTTTATTACTCAAATCTCTAAAACAAAACTCCCTTCTAACATGCCTTGAATAAGAAATTGCAGCTAAGGAGGCTTGCAAACTTATTCTTAACACAATAGAAAACAGCAATCTCACTAACTCCTTGTTGGCTAAAGAGGCTCAACAATTTGCTTATCACAATACAAATGAACAATACTTGAGCAACAAATAGAAGGTACAATAGGCTCAGCGTTTTGTTCTCATAAGCACGGTTTAAACTAAGTGAATCAAATCAATAACAACTTTGCTGCAATTCAGCTCGCGAATTTGCTATGATAATAACCGCTGAAGAAACTAAATGAGCAAAGGTTTTATTTATAGAGAAGCAGGAGTAGGGAACCCTAAAATCCTCCTTGCTTTCTTGATAATCTAGGGCTATTTCGCCTGCCAGCGTTTTCATTACTAAATCTAGAAACAAGATAATAACTAAAAACTCCTAAAAGCAAGTAAAAGCTGGAACGCCTAACTATTACATCTTATCTTCTTTCTATCTCAAAGAATGGATAAAGGATGATCTCTAAGAATAGAAAGAAAAGCTGGAAAGAAAGCTCTAGAAGAAAGCTGCTTTAAAGCTCGACACATCCGCTTAGAAGTCCGTAGAGGATTGTGTCTCGTTCGTGCATCTATGCAATCAACAGCAAAACACCGCTTTTCAAGAATATCTTCAGCATCTGCAATAGATCTTAGGAAATCTTCAATCTCATTGGCCGCTTTATTGAACTTTGCCGACATCACTGAAATATGACCTATCCTTCCGCCAACTGGGCTGCAACTATGAACAACGTTCTGGAACTGATTTTGCACCTCCTCAAGCCCGACATAAGAACCATCTTCAAGACTGTACTGAGAGGGGATCTCTATGACAAATTCACTGATGAAAAGGAGAGCTTCAACCACCCTTTGTCTCAGAGGTGATGAATTCTTTTCGAGTATCCTCTCGTGAAGTTTTAATCTCTCTTTGAAAATATGACGCCTTCCAAGCAAGGATTTGTCTTTATGCCTTTTGAAATCACGGGAATCAGTAGGGTCAGGTCTAAATCAGCAATGATAATCTCATGCCTAGGTTTTACTTTAGCCAGTGTTTGTTCAAATCCTTGGATGCCTTGACGAAGTTCATGAGCGTTTTCTCTCAACTGGAACATCCGAGCCAAGATCTCCTTTCCTCTGACAATGAAGCTCTCGACCTAATTTCCCTCGAAATCTCTTTTCCTCTAGCATATATGACTAGCTGTCTTAACTGATGATGATCAGCTGGTGTCTCTAAGACCTGGGGCAGCAACTGAGTTGTTTGTGAAGAACCACGAGCAAGGTTAGAAATAAAAAGCTTAAGCTGTTGATTTTCGGCCTTGAGGGCTGCCTTGTCTTCTCCATCTTTCAACACTCTTTCATGTAGGTTTTCGGATACAACTTTGAAGAGACTCAAATCTGCATGTCTGGTATTTCTACCAAGATTAGCCTTGACCATTACAAAATCATCCATGTTCACCTCATCTCTATTCTTATCTTCTGGAGGCACAGCAGTCTCTACAACAATCTCGTTATCAGGATTCCTATCAAAGTGAACTTGCTTCTTTGCCTTCTTCTTAGGAGGTTCCCGATAAATATTATCGAGATCATCAACAGTCACTTGATATGAAGGCCTTCTCCTAACCCTTCCTAAGGAGTTCTCGCTCAAACACCGTGAGTATCTTTACTAACTTCCTCAGAGGTATCATGCATCTTCATCATCTTCGGTATCAAGCCTAATGGTGAATTGGTGATCAACCCACAAAGGTACAGAACATGTGTTGAAGTGGCTCTCCGCTCATTCCGAGGTATGGCTCGGCCAAGAGGGAATCCTCTCAATCAACTCAGAGGCTGTTCCGTGATGACTAAGGCCCAGAAATCCAACCTTCTCTTTACATTTTATTTGATCTACATCCTTTGACGCCATCTTGAGACTGACTTTTACCCTTTCCTTTTGACTGTGCTGTGGAAGAAGAGGGAATTATCCTTGGCGGCTCTGCTACTGGAATAGAGTTCTTCCTTTTAAGCACTAAGAAAACCTTACTATACTCCACGACTTGTCTTGTTCTGTCTTCAACTGAAAGAGATTCCTTGTTTGCCCAATTAACTTGCGGAAGAGGCTGATTCTCGATTCTTTTCTGAGTGTACATTGGTAGAAGAACATCTTCATCATCATCAGAGAGCCCTTCAATGTCTTCATTCAAACAGTCTTTCATCTGATGGAGAGTCAACCTGCTGTAACTACGCCTTCGCACTTCAAACTCATCTGCACAGTTAGCCCAAAAATCTTCAAGTGCGGATATGTGACTGTAATTCTTCTCCAACCGGCCAGCGTAGACACCATGAGGATCAAATGACCGCCTCTCACTGTAGGGTTTGAGACCGAATTTATCTAATTCTTCTCCAATTGTCTTGGCATCTGCAGCAGTCCTGCATGTATAAATACCCACCCCTAATGGAAAGTGAAGAGAGGGTTTCTTTCTATTTCTCAAGACTGTGTGGACACCGTGATTGCCCTTTAAGAATTTCCATGAAGATGACTCTGTCTGACGGGATACCTTTGGCAACATGAGCTGGCACCTCGGTCACAACCATAAACCCTCGAGATAGGTAGGTAGGAAACCGTGATAAACCAATCTGCCTATTCCGGCCATTGCTGCCCTATAAATCAAGATATGACGCAATTCATTGTCTGTCGTACGCATCGCGGTAATATCAAGAATGCCCTCACCCTTTTGTAGTGGTGCAACGACTTTGTGAACTCCAGCTGAGGATACTAATTATATATGTGTTGAACGCTCAAAGATCCCTCGGTGTTCAATCCTCTGAATTGACCTTGATAGGCCACCAGGTAGACTAGATATGACACCATGTGAAATACATGAAACTGGAAATATTCTGTTATTTGTTGATGTAGGCAGTCACTAATCAAAGTAGGCCAATCATAAAACTCGGTTTTCTTCATAATGTGAGGTATGGCATAAAACATCCAAGGTTGGAACTTGGTGGCATCCTCGGAACCAGTGACCCTGTTGAGCAAAGTGATGATGATGGCAACTTCGTCCTTGACCTCCCCTCGTCCGACATTCTTGGGCAATGTCTTATGTTTTTCTTTCATCCATCTCTGGGCAATCTTCTTGCTGTATTTGTCCTTATGCATATTCCACATCTTTTCACACTCATCCCTCGAAAGAGTTACACTTTCAGGCCATGGGGGAATGGGAAAACACTTTTCAACCATGTCAGGCTTTAAACTGCAAATCAACCTGCCATCTGCTGACTGGATCTCCCTAGTAGCCGGGTTGTAATGCTTAATGCAAGCGATTACGAACTCAAGACTCTGAACTGATATAGGAATAGACGCTGCTGCGAGGAGTCCAGAATGACCCAGGTTCTTGATCGAAGTGTTGCCTGCTCTCTCCAATGGATGAAGATCGAATACCGGCTTGACATGATGCAAGTCTGTCTCAGCTGTTTTGATGTAATTGTGAAAAAGTGCTGATTCGGACTTGAAAACATTAGGAGTGTACTCCATTTCAGAAAACTTGAAGAATGACTGTAAACTCGCCCTGATTCAGACAAGTCTTGTGCAATTTCTATTTTAGAATGCTGATTTTTGTGCTCCAACGGACGAATTTTTGAGAAATTTTTCTGAGATATGGGTTTGTCTGTGAATGATTTATACAAGACAACCCAGATCGTCTGCTTTTGAAAATCTTGGAATTTTGGATCGAAAAAGCAGCAAACCCTAATTTCTTTCCAATTTTTCCTTTAGTGCTCGGTAACCTCGGGTTTTGTCTGTAATATCACAGAAATGGACCCAGCTTGATTGGATTTGTAAAACTCGGGACGCTTGATTGAAAAAGCAGCCAACCCTAGGTTTTGGAAAAAAGTTGCGATATGTGTTTTCTTCAAAAGACTGATTGGAAAGGACCCAGATGGTTGAAATTTGAATGCACCGAGGTTTTCACCGACATGCAAGATAAAAGCACTTGCTGCAACTTGATGAAGTTCTTGAAAAATTCTTCAGAAGATAGAGGCAAAAAGACCCAGATGACTGAAAAATTGAAAGCCTTGGCCTTCTGCTTGAAAAATTTGATCTTCTGGAACAAAAAGCTTGAAAGAACAATGGTTTATGCTTGCTGGTCTGAAAAATCTGATGTAAAAACCAGCAACTATGGATTCTTGAATCACAAAAATTTCTCAAACTTGCTGCTCCAACTTTCTCCTCTGGATGCTACCTGCAAAAATAATGAAAAATACATTGAAAAGAAGTGTTAAATAGACTTAGGTTTTGATTTTAGGTTTTGCTTTTTTTTCTGCTTTTATTTCAAAACCCTAAATCTCATCTTCTCAACTTGGACGCCATCTTCCTCTTCTCACAATTTTGAAATTTGAAAATCTTCAAAAAAATCTTCTAAGGCATGAAGGTTTGGGCGCCTTTCTCCAAGAGGGGCGCTCAACTTCACCAGTGTTAGTCAAAATTTCAACTTTTTCAACTTTTCTCAATTTCAACATGTCAGTTCGCCACTGATTTCTTGTTGATTGGTGTACCCGACAGGCGAGCTGAGTGGTTCACTGCGGAGCCGGACTGATTCTGAAGAAGATGTTCTGGAGGCACCTCCGGCTAAAAATTTGATCTCGACCTCCGAATTCATGGGAGGCTTTTCCTTCTAGGGGCGCCCAACTTCTTCAGGGTTAGCCATTTTCCTGATTTCCAAGTTCTTCCTTCTCCCTTTGATCTTCTGGTGAATCTTCGATTCCGGGAGCTACGTTGATTGGACTGACTGTCTGAGTGTTTCGTTGGATAGCCAGACTGATTTTGGCGAGGCCTTGTTGGACGTTACTTCTGCAAATTCCATCATTTGGAGGTTTTAAAATTTGGGCGCCCTTCTTCAACTGGGGCGCCCACTTCCATCAGACTTAGAAAATTTTCCAATTTATTCAGGTCTCTCACTTCTTCAGATGACCTTGTTGGATCTTAAGCTCCGGGCGTCGGATTGACTGATGGCTGTGCTCATCGCGAAGCTGACGGAGAATGAAGGGGGGTCCTCTGGAGACACTTTTGTCAAAAATGGATTTTTTACCCTTCAAAAGGTTGGGCGCCTATCTTGACTGGGGGCGCCCAGTTTACCAACACTTAGTTTATTTTTTGACTTTTTCACTTTTGCTTTGAATTTCTCTTTTCACCTCTCGTCGGACCTTCTGTTCAGCCTTTTGAATCTGATGACTGCGAGCTCCGTTTGTCGTGCTGAATAGCTCATTGCAAAGCCAGTTGAATTCTGAAGACATCCCGTTGTAACTTCGACTGCAAATTCCTCTGTCTGCATCCTTGAAAAGTTGGGCGCCTTTCTCTTCTTAGGGCGCCCAGTTTCTCCAGACTTAGAAAAATTCTTAATTTATTCAACTTCAAGTTTCAGATTTTCACTTCATACCTTCTACTTTGACTTGAATTTGCCGGAGACTGGATCATCAGATGCTCTGACGGGGATATCCATCGCGAAGCTGACTGAAAACTGAGCAACTTCCATTGGAGACCGTAACCCTAATTTCTTCATCTGATGCCCTAAAAAGGTGGGCGCCTTTCTTCAACTGGGGCGCCCAAACTTAGCGGACTTAGAAAATTTTCATGACTTTTCACTTTTCTTCCCTCGATCCTCCGTGCATGTTCATCATTTCACTACGCGATCTTGAATACTAAAATTGGCGCTGGCGGTCGAGGATAATCCATTGATGACCTCCGGAACTCCAGTTAATATACATAGACCCGATGGGGCAAAAGCGATTATTTTAAGATTAAGTACACCACGGCGATAGGACACATTTTGAGTAATCAAAATCAATTCCGGACCACAATGGGATTAACTTTTATTTTTTAGAAATTTTCTATTTTTAGAAAATTTTGCGATGTATCGACCGAGAAAGAAACCGGAAAAACCAGGCGTTACTATTTGAGAAAATTTCTAAAATAGCGGTTTTCTAAAATTCGGGATGGCGAGATCGGGTTTTGTAGGTTAAGCTGCTCTTAGCAGACCCAGATTGTCAGAAATTGAAAATTTTGTGTTTTAACCCTCCATGCAAGACATGCACACCCAAATTTTGACCTTTTTGACTGTTTTGACAAGACTATTACTCATTTCTTCAAAATGTCTAAGTGTAACAAAAAATTTAATTTTGGGGTACAACATTGGCTCTGTTTGGGGACCATGGCGGATACTTTCGGCATAGGAGAACCATAGAATCTCTGAAGTTTGAGCTTAGACCAGTGCCTTGTCCATTGGGTATCGGAGTCAGCATCATTTCCTAGTCACCTAATTTGCAGGACATTCCTTAATCACCTATAACCGGACTTCCTAATAATCACCTAATAGTTGGACTTCCCTATTAATCACCTAAAACAAGACTCCTAATCACCTATAACACGACAGGACTGTTACGGAAAGGGGAAAAACGACATAATGAAAACATCACGGAAAGGGGAAACACGTCACGAAAAGCAATGAAAAATATGTACAAAGATTGATTTCGAGAACTTACTCCACCCCCGGAGGGACGAAGTGCTTCAGATACTGCCCGCTGTGTGGTAGAGGGAGGAGACTTCCATCCAAGCGCGAGAGAATATAGGTGTTCTCTCCGGCGAGCTCGTGAATTGTGAAAGGTCCTAACCACAAGGAATCAAATTTCCCATGCATTCCCTTGGGCTCATGTCTCTTATCCCATAAGAGGACTTGATCTCCAACCTCGAAATCTCGATGGCGAGCTTTCTTGTCAAAAATTTTCTTCACCCGCTCTTGGTGCTGAGTGATTCTATCTACTACCTCTTCCCTTTCTTCTTGAAGCTTAGTCAGGTACAAGATACGTTTCTGAACAGGATCTGTGAACTCTCCATCTTCTACTGAGGTCGCCAGCTGCAAGGCGGACAACTCCAATGTGATGGGTATCATTGCTTCTGTACCATACAGGAGTATAAAGGGTGAGGTACCAATGGCTCTCTTCGGAGTAATTCTGTCGGCCCAGAGAGCATCATAAAGTTTCTTGTGCCAAGTTCGCTGACTGGAATCAACCAACTTGCGAATGATTGTGACAATGTTCTTGTTTGATGATTCAGCTTGTCCATTACCCTGGGGGTAATAATCTGATGAATGAGATAGTGTAATGCTGTGATCAAAACAGAACTCCATTAGCTCCTCTGACGAGAAACATGTTGCATTATCTGTCACAATTTTGCGAGGCACTCCAAAGCGTGTGACAATGTTTTCCTTTAAGAATTCACACACGACCTCGGACGTAGCTCGCTTGGTAGGAATGGCTTCAACCCATTTAGTGAAATAATCAGTGGCTGTAAGGACATAAATATGCCCCTTGCTGGAACGTGGGTTGATAGGACCAATAAAATCTAGACCCCATTGCTGAAATGGAGCATCTATAACAACTGGCCTGAGAGGAGCGGCTGCTAACTTCGCTTTGCCAACAAACTGTTGACACAACTGACATTTATGTACCCACTCGTATGCATCGCGGAACATAGTCGGCCAAAAGAACTGAGCCCGCAAGATTTTAAAAGCTGTTACCTTTGATGAAAAGTGACCACCGCATGCTTGATTATGGAAAGCTTCCAGCAAGCGCCGTTGTTGATCTTTGGTAACACACAACAAGAATGTTCCGTCAAGGCCCCGCTTGTACAAAACATTGCTGATGATTATATAATTCTGCGCTTTCAGCTTAAGCGTTCTCCTTTGTTGCTTGTTCAGGTGATTTGGACAATCACCGTATGTTAGGTAATACCATATCTCAGTAAACCATTCTCCCGAAGACTCGATCAGCAAGACCATTGGAAGGTCTTCTTTAACTTCAGGTTCAATCTCAGGTATACCTTTAGCTTGAAGTTTCTTATCACCATCTTCCGCCATCAACTGACAAAGACCTCTCCCGCGAACGAGTTTGGTTGGCTTGATCTCCAAGTCATACTCTTGTACCTTTGCGACCCAGTTTCCTCTTTTGGAGCCCATCTCCTGTTGAGTTAACACGCTCTTTACTGCTGGATCTGTGACATACACGACGGTGTGAGAATTTAGGATATAAAATCTGAAATTCTTTACAGCTCGAACCACCGCATAGGCATTCTTTTCAATCTGAGAGTATCTTGATTCGCTGTCCTTGAAACTGCAGCTCATGAAAGCTATTGGAGATTCAGTTTCTTCATTTAACTTTTGTGTCAGAATGGCAGACAGAGTATACTCTGATGCATAACAATAAAGGATAAATTCCTTTTCAAAATCAGGACGGACTAGCACTGGAGCTCGACTGATGGCTTCTTTTATTGCTGCGAACGCCTTCTTTCCTTCTTCCGTCCACTTGAAAACTGTCTTCTTCTTCATCATAGCAGATATATCTTTAGTCAACTCAGAAAAATCTGGTACAAATCTTCGTATGAAATTTACCTTACCAAAGAAAGAGTGTACCCCTGTTCTGCTTGTTGGAAGAGACAAACTTCGAATAGCTTCAACCCGGCTTGGGTCAATTCGAGTTCCCTCCTTGGAGACGATGTGGCCAAGCAACTTGCCTTCCGTCACCGCGAAGATAGACTTCTTGGGATTCAACGATATTTTATGATATCTGCATCTCTCAAAGACTTTCCCCAGATGTTGAAAGTGATCTTGTCGTGTCTTCGAGAAAACAGTGAGGTCGTCAAGATAGACAACTATTACTTTATTCTTCAAATCACCAAACGCCAAATCCATGGCTCTTTGAAATGTAGCACCGGCGTTGATGAGGCCGAAGGGCATTCTTTCATAGGCAAACGTACCCCACGGGGTTGTGAATGCCGTCTTGAATTGATCTTCCTCAGCCACCGCTATTTGATTATAACCAGAAAAACCGTCCAATAAAGACAGCATCTCTGAACCGGTAACCGTCTGTAAAGTGTGCTCCATGATTGGCAAAGGATAATTATCCTTGAGCGATGATTGATTCAGGTTCCTGAAATCGACGCAAATTCTGATTTCTCCGTTCTTCTTGCGCACAGGAACTATATTCGACACCCAAGTGGAATGATGGATCGGAAAGATGATCTTTGCATTCACCATCTTCTGGATCTCCGCGTAGATGGTGTCTTGAATCCGCGGATTGTAGTGTCTTTGCTTTTGCCTGAAGGGCTTTGCTTCAGGTCGAAGAGGAATTGTGTGAGACAATTCTCTTGGTGTAAAAACTTTTAAATCTTCATATGACCAGGCGAAGACATCTCGGTATTGCTGGAACAAAGAAATGAACTTCTCGCTCTCCTCTGCCGTGCAGCATGTACCTAAATTAACAAGCTTGGGCTTGTCAATTGTACCAATATTGACTTGTTGATATTCGGCAGAAGTTCTGTCACTTGAATTTCTCTGCTCTTGAATGTATCTATCATGCCTGTCAAAAATATTCTCCAAGGAAACTAAACCCTTGGGAATTTTATTTCCTTTCAACTGGATTATGCTGGATTCTGGTTCTTCTGGAACTTCTTTATCTTCAGCAATCTTTGGCGTATCAGAAACTTCTGTTATTGCTTCTCTGTGAGTAGATGAACTGCCTTCAAAGAACAATTCCTTGAAATTATCTCCCATAACAAGAAACTCCTTAATGTGTTCATCATCGTTAAAGACTTGCCAATTATCACAGTTGTCAGGTACAGCTGGCCTGTATATTAATTCAATGGCAAACGCATTCTGACGAAAGTCAGAATGTGGCATGAAAAGTGAAGCTGATACCGCGAGGGCATCTGCTCTGCTATTTTCCAGACGTGGAATGTACTTGATATCAAATGCTTCGAACCAATCTATTGCATTCCACACCCTATTTCTATAATGTCGAAGACGATCTGCTTTTACTCTGAATTGGTCTCTGACTTGCTTTACAACAAGCTCCGCATCACCTTCGACCTTAAGGTATTTGATACCCATATCTTTTGCATTCCTGAGACCTAGTAAAAGCGCCTCATATTCCGCCGTATTATTTGTACATTCAAATTGCAAGCGGTATGCAAAAGGATATAATTGTCCTTCAGGAGAAATTATCACAACTCCCGCTCCTGAACCAGCAGTGGAACAACTCCCATCGAACTGTAAAGTCCACAACTTAGGATCATCTGCTGATTTCTCTACGATGCATGCGACCTCTTGACTTTCTTCAGGAACCTCCGACAGCATGGCGTAAGTACCAAGACCCGTTTCTTGATATAGAACTTGAGCTTGAGGATCTTGAGACTTCACGACCGCAAATCGAGATTTGGGTTCTGGTTCCAGCTTGAAAGTTCCTTTCTTTAACGGAATATTTGCAGAAGACCAATCCATCTGAATCTCTCCACCGAGGTCCTTGCAAAAGCTTCTGCTTAATAGCATCCCATAGCTTGCTGGAATGTCAGCTACTAGGATGGTCATCATGATTTTCTTTTCAGGACAAGCCGCCAACCTCACTTGAGCATCTTTTAATTGACCGACCAACGGCACCGACTTGGACTCCAGTGAGTAGCATTTGTCCTTTGTCTTGGTGCACGAAAGTCCTAGAGCATTCATCACTTGTAGAGGCATGACGTTGTCGGAAGCTCCGGAATCGATGATACAATTGCTCAATTTGTAACCTCCTATATATAGAGAAATATAGAAGGGCTTAGGCTTGTCTTCCGCCGGAACGGATGATTCGAGCAATGTGGGCTGCTTGGTAGGTCCTTTCTTCACAAATTTGAGAAGTCGGTCCACTTGCTCTGGATGATCTTGGAGATACTCTAACTGAGAAATCTGCACTTTGTTCTTCATCAATGAATCTACAATATCAAAATTTGCTGAGGACGAACCTTCAGCAACTGCTTTCATGTTCTCTTGAGAAGACTTAATATTTGAAGTAGAAGCTACTTCTTTTACTTTTTCTTTGTCTTTTGATATCTTCAGCCTCTCTTCTTCTTCTTCCTTGTGTGCCCTCAGATGTTGAGCTCTGGTGAACACAGGAGTCGTATGATTCTCAGGATTAACTGCAAGAGAGTACTGACAAATATCTTCTTGTTCTTCAAAATCGGGTTCACTTTCAAAGTAGCCCGTTGCGGAGTCGCCATCGAAGTTGTCTGATTGAGGTAAGACAACATTCGAACTTGGAGTTGGAACGAAACTTGGTGCAGGTGCAGCTTCGGCATATCCCATTATCTCGTTCATTCTGACATTTTCAGGGCAAGATGCGCCGGCATGTTCGGTGGAATCATGAAAAGAGAAAAACACAGCATTTTGTGTATTGTCGGCCGCTTGCCTTGGTGGAGGTGGCCCTCGTGGCTTGTAATTGTTGTAAGGCTGAAAGTTATTCCTCCTTGGCTGATACGGCTGCTGAGGTTGATAAGGCTGCTGTGGCGCAGGCAAGGCAGGTGGTGGTGCAACTTGAGCAAGAGGCGTTGGCTGAAGTGGCAATTGCCTCTTGAGAATAGTTACTTCATTTGCAACCCTTTGAAGTAATGGATCAGCGGAACTTTGAACCAAAGGTCTAATAGCATCTCCTCTGATCTTTCCTGAGGTGATCATGTTGTCTTCAATTTCTATTGCACCTTGTTGTGCTTCTCCCAGTTCCGTCTCATGCGCCGATCTTATGATAAAGGCTATCTCCGATGGAAGTGCGTTGACAAAACTGCTTAACAGGATCTCAGGTGATGGATTAAGTGTATATGAAAGACGAGTAACCAGGCGGTTAAACCTTGCTACGAACTCTCTCATTGGTTCATTGTCCTCCTTACTTGAATTTGAGAGTTGAGCGAACAACTGGTGGCTATCTTCAGCTGGTTTGAACCTCGCGAGAAACTTTTCAGTCATAGTATTCCAGTTGGTTATGCAACCGGGCCCCAAATGATTGAACCATTCGGCAGCAGCTCCCGCGAGTGTCTCAACAAAGAGACGAACAGCAACATCTTCATGACCTACATGCAAAACAGCGCAAGCCGTTGAAAAGGCTGAAAGATGATCATCAGGATGTTGACTTCCATCACCTTGGAAACGTGGAAAGTGCTTTCTTGACCCTTTAGGCAATTCGTGATTTGCCCCTAAGGCCAAAGGTCCAATATTGTCACCCCAAGGCAGTGGGGGACCTCTTCTCCGATTGCGATTGTTGTTGTCATCGTTGTTGCGGTTATCACCCATTGCTTCAAACTCTTCTTCTTCGAACACAGGTACGGTGTTGAACTCAGGAACTGTGTCGGATTCAGGTACTGTGTCGGATGATTCTCCAACTTCTGTATGATGCGTATGTGGAAGGAAAGTATCTTCTTGGAAAAGCGGATTTGTTCTTGTTCTCCTCCTTGTATAGACTATGTAAGCCAGGATTGTCTAGTCCCACGCGGGTGGTGGCAAGACAGGTCTCTCGGCTGCAATATCGGCTTTCTCTTCCTCTTTGTCTAAAATAGCAGCAGCGTTTCTCCACTGAGCAGGGGTCTCCTTCTTCTCAAAGATGAAACTTCTTAGGCTGCTGATAATGTCCACTTGCTCTCCTTCAATTATCTGGAAACTTGGCTGGATAACTGGAGGTGTAAGATCAGGTTGTTGAACCGGAGCAGTAGGACGCCAGATGGTCATACCCGTGACATAAAACCTAAGCTTTCTTTGTTGTTTAAAGCCTCGTGCCCCATGGTGGGCGCCAGAAAACTGTTGGCGTTTAAATTCGCACCTCTGGAATGCGGATTTGAAAACGGACAGCTATGCACAGATAAACTGCTCTTCAAATTAGGAGGGGAAGCTCCCTCTTGCTGATGGTGTTTGAAAGAAAGTAAACTAAAACTAAGTTGCCTATCTTTTTGGATCAGCTTAGAGCACAAGGTTTTTTAAACACAAACGCCGCAACTGAGATTTTCTGATAAGAATTTCAACTACGACTAACCTAGACTAAAGACGTTCCTAACCTCTCAAGTAATAGCAGAGCAAGAGAAGTTAGAAATTAACAAGGTAGATTCTCTGACAAAAATACTTCAATAATCTTTCTTCCAACAAACACCTACACACTTCACTGTAAGCTGAAATAAAGATCATAAAAGCGTAACATAGATCACGGAAATCTGAGATTTTCGACCAAGGCAAAAGAGGCTCATGATTTTATTACTCAAATCTCTGAAACAAAACTCCCTTCTAACATGCCTTGAACAAGAAATTGCAGCTAAGGAGGCTTGCAAACTTATTCTTAACACAATAGAAAACAGCAATCTCACTAACTCCTTGTTGGCTAAAGAGGCTCAACAATTTGCTTATCACAACACAACTGAACTGAAACTGAATAACAAATAGAAGGCAAAATAGGCTCAGCGTTTTGTTATCACAATAACCGTTAATCCAAGGAACTGAACTCAATGGAATAATTTGCTGCACCAGCTCTAATTTGCTATGACAATAACTGCTAAAGAAAATAAATGAGCAAAGGTTTCCATTTATAGAGAAGCGTAGGAGTAGGGAACCCTAAAATCTCCTTGTTATTAATCTAGGGCTTGCTCGCCATGCTTTATTACTAAATCTAGAAACAAGATAACAACTAAAACCCTAAAAGCAGAAAAAGCGGGAAACGCCTAACTATTACATCTTATCTTCTTCTATCTTCAAAGAATGGATAAGGATTATTCCAAGAATAGAAAGAAAGCGGGAAAGAAAGCTTCTAGAAGAAAGCTGCTTTAAAGCTCGATCACATCCGCTAGGAAGTTTGAGACTGTGTCCCGGTTCGGTGCATCTATGCCATCAACAGCAAAACAACGCTTTTCAAGAATATCTTCAACATCTGCAATAGATCTCAGGAAATCTTCGATCTCATTGGCCGCTTTATTGAACTTTACTGACATCACTGAAATATGGAAGTGTGACTTGGCAGAGTCTTTTTCTTTCATTCACTTCGGTACAATCTTCTTGCTGTATTTGTCTTTGTGCATATTCCACATCTTTTCACATTCATCCCTCGAAAGAGTTACACTTTCAGGCCACGGGGGAATGGAAAACACTTTTCAACCATATCAGGCTTTAAACTGCAAATTAACCTACCATCTGCTGACTGGATCTCCCTAGTAGTCGGGTTGTAATGCTTAATGCAAGCGATTACGAACTCAAGGCTCTGAACTGATATAGGAATAGACGCTGCTGCGAGGAGTCCAGAATGACCCAGGTTCTTGATTGAAGTGTTGCCTGCTCTCTCCAATGGATGAAGATCGAATACCGGCTTGACATGATGCAAGTCTGTCTCAGCTGTTTTGATGTAATTGTGAAAAAGTGCTGATTCGAACTTGAAAACATTAGGAGTGTATTCCATTTCAGAAAACTTGAAGAATGATTGTAAACTTGCCCTGGTTCAGACACGTCTTGAACAATTTCTATTTTTAGAATGCTGACGTGCTTCAACGAATTTAATTTTGAGAATTTTTTTCTGACTTATGGGTTTTGTTCTACTGATTTATACAAGACAAACCCAGACGTCCGCTTTTTGAAAATCTTGAATTTGACCTAAAAAGCAGCAAACCTAATTTCTTCAATTTTTCCCCAAAAAGCCGCATCCTGGTTTTGTCTGACATCAAGAAATGGACTCCAGCTTATTGGATTTGTAAAACCCCGACGCTTTTGATTGAAAAAGCAGCCAACCCTAGGTTTTTGGAAAAAGCTGCGATATGGGTTTTCTTCAGAAGACTGATTGGAAAGGACCCAGATGGTTGAAATATGAATGCACTAAGGTTTTCACTGACATGCAAGATAAAAGCACTTGCTACAACTTGATGAAGTTCTTGAAAAATTCTTCAGAAGATAGAGGCAAAAAGACCCAGATGACTGAAAAATTGAAAGCCTTGGCCTCCTGCTTGAAAAACTTGATCTTCTGGAACAAAAAGCTTGAAAGAACAATGGTTTATGCTTGCTGGTCTGAAAAATCTGATGTAAAACCAGCAACTATGAATTCTTTAATCACAAAAATTTCTCAAACTTGCTGCTCCAACTTTCTCCTCTGGATGCTACCTGCAAAAATAATGAAAAATACATTGAAAAGAAGTGTTAAATAGACTTAGGTTTTGATTTTAGGTTTTGCTTTTTTTCTGCTTTTATTTCAAAACCCTAAATCTCATCTTCTCAACTTGGACGCCATCTTCTTCTCAAGCAAATTTTGAAATTTTGAAAATCTTCAAAAATCTTCTAAGGCATGAAGGTTTGGGCGCCTTTCTCCAAGAGGGGCGCTCAACTTCACCAGTGTTAGTCAAAATTTCAACTTTTTCAACTTTTCTCAATTTTAACATGCCACTTCGCCTCTGATTTCTCGTTGATTTGTTTACCCGATAGGCGAGCTGAGTGGTTTACTGCGGAGCTGGACTGATTCTGAAGAAGATGTTCTGGAGGCACCTCCGGCTAAAAATTTGATCTCGACCTCCGAATTCATGGGAGGCTTTTCCTTCTAGGGGCGCCCAACTTCTCCAGTGTTAGCCATTTTCCTGACTTCCAAGTTCTTCCTTCTCCCTTTGATCTTCTGGTGAATCTTCGATTCCGGGAGCTACGTTGATCGGACTGACTGCCTGAGGGTTTCGTTGGATAGCCAGACTGATTTTGGCGAGGCCTTCTTGGACGTTACTTCTGCAAATTCCATCATCTGAAGGCTTTAAAGCTTGGGCGCCCTTCTTCAAGGGGGGCGCCCACTTTCACCAGACTTAGAAAAATCTTCAATTTATTCAGGTCCCTCACTTCTTCAGATGACCTTGTTGGATCTTAAGCTCCGAGTGTCGGATCGCTGAATGTTTGTGCTCATCGCGAAGCTGACTGAAAATGAAAAGGGGTCCTCTGGAGACACTTTTGTCAAAAAGTGAACTTTCACCCTTCAAAAGGTTGGGCGCCTATCTTGACTGGGGGCGCCCAGTTTACCAACACTTAGCTTATTTTTCACCTTTTTCACTTTTGCTTTGAATTTCTCTTTTCACCTCTCGTCGGACCTTCTGTTCAGCCTTTTGAATCTGATGACTGCGAGCTCCGTTTGTCGTGCTGAATAGCTCACTGCAAAGCCAGTTGAATTCTGAAGACATCTCGTTGTAACTTCGACTGCAAATTTCTCTGTCTGCATCCTTGAAAAGTTGGGCGCCTTTCTCTTCTTAGGGCGCCCAGTTTCTCCAGACTTAGAAAAATTCATAATTTATTCAACTTCAAGTTTCAGATTTTCACTTCATACCTTCTACTTTGACTTGAATTTGCCGGAAACTGGATCATCGGATGCTCTGACGGGGATATCCATCGCGAAGCTGACTGAAAACTGAGCAACTTCCATTGGAGACCATAACCCTAATTTCTTCATCTGATGCCCTAAAAAGGTGGGCGCCTTTCTTCAACTGGGGCGCCCAAACTTAGCAGACTTAGAAAATTTTCAATTTATTCACTTTTCTTCCTCGATCCTCGTGCATGTTCATCATTTTACCTTCTGCCGGAAGTTTGAATGCTGAAATTGACGCCTGGCAGCCAGATGACCTCCATTGATGACCTCGAAACTCCAGATATGTTTCCGGGAAAGTCAATAGACCCAAGAGAGGGCAAACTCCATTATTTAAGATTCTCAACGCACTACCGACACTGACACATTTTGAGCCAATCAAAATCAATCTCTGGACTCGGCTTGACCAACTTTCTATTTTTAGAAAATTTTGCTAGTATCCGTTTCGAAAGAAACCCAGAAAAACCCAGAAAACTTTACTATTTCGAGAAAATTTCTAAAAATAGCAGTTTTCCTAAAATTTAGGGATGAAAAACTGAGATCTGGGTTTTGTAGGTTAAGCCGCTCTTAGCAGACCCAGATCGTCAGAAATTGAAAATTTTGTGTTTTGACCCTCCATGCAAGACATGCACACCCAAATTTTGACCTTTTTTGACTGTTTTGACAAGACTATTACTCATTTCTTCAAAATGTCTAAGTGTAACAAAAATTTTAATTTTGGGGTACAAATAATTTGCAATTCAATGAAGTTTGGAGATTGTTGGACATATGTTTGACTGAATAACTGAGTTTTCGTAGTTGCATATTTCCTGAGTTTCCAGTCAGTTGAAATCAGATAATTGCTTGTAGCTGATATTTCTGTCATTGACAGCATGTTTAAATTAGTTTGAAAGATCTTTTCATGCACTTCATCAACATGCAAGAGGAAACATCAAACAGAAAACATTTATCAGCACTAAGAAGCTTGCAAGTAAACTGTTTGACAAAATTTTGAGGTAGGAAATAAAAATTCTTTTTGACCAGATTGGCAAGTTGAACAGCGAAAATGGGCTACATGACAACATTGTCCAGCAATAAACAAGCATTGAAAGAACTTGGACAATCCCAATACAAGTTCAATCGACAGTTGCTGCGTTTAGAGCAGATGCTTTCAAAGTTGGGACAGCCTAAAGGATCCAATTCACTTCCTATCATCAAAGGTCCGACATCGCAAAACAAAATGAAGTTGTGTTCCTATTGCGGAAAGCCGTACGACTTAGACCATGATTGCCCTTTGAGACCTAAGGGCAAAGCGCATAGAATAATGTGGGCTCCCTATGAGGATTCAGAACCTAAAAAAACAAACCAGCAAAGTAATCGTGAAGAATCTAAATCTGAACATGATGTCTTTTCAAGTGAGGTGTCACGAAGCCTCTACAATGAGTTTTCAGCAGTTGGTGACCAGTATACAACTGATCCTAGGGAAGCTACACCTAACAGTCCTGATTTTCATGACAGCGATGATGGAACTTTGCATGAGTATGAGACAGCAGTGTTTTCACATGTGCAAAATGATCCTATTGAATTGTCACATGAAAGTACTCCGGAATTGGGTACTAATGCTGCATTGTATGTAGAGGATTCATGTCAAGGTGAATCTGATTTTTCAGATCAGACCTTTGAAAACAAGCTAGAAGGTTCATATGTTGATATGGAATCCCAGGATCGTGCTTTGGATGGGCATGCAGTTACTTTGGGAGTAGAAGTGTGTGAAGATACTGTCATACCAGCAACTTCTACCTTGTCAGTTGAGCCACCCTTTGAGGTACATAGCAGCAGTACCTTAGATGTTGAGGTGTGCATGGATGAAAGCACACATGATGCTGCTTATCATGAGGAGAGTGAGGACGAATCAGCCTCATATCATAGTGCATATTGCGAACCGGAAAACTTGTATGGGGGTCTCAAGCTACAGAATCCTCATCATTTGGTTGGGCAACTAAAGGTGAACGACAATATGATTGCCACAACCATTGAGCATTTTGATGTTGCTCGTCAGATGTTAGCTACCTATGGTTGGAGTATTCCGTTGACAGATGAGCACGGTGATAGTGGTTTTTCCCTTGCAGAGATACATGCACTTCGAGAAGCAATTGGAATGATGAAACAAAATTACCTAAAACTACTTGCAGACAGGGTTTTTCTTCTCGAGTGGGATTGCATTTGTTATGATGCTTTGCAGAGGAAGGAGGAGCAGGTTGATGAGCTCACTCATGAGCTTGAGGTGACTATGGACTCGTTGGAGAGTGCTCAGTTGGCCCTTCAAGAGTCACAGCCACGGTTGGAGGAGTTGACCGTGGAGTTGAGTTTGGCACAGTCTCCACCAGCTGCAGATACAGTACAGTTATATACAGAGGCAGTTGAGGAGGATCTTATATCCACGAGTTGTAGTGAGGATGGGGTTACATCTATCGCAGATATTGGTGCAATCAATTCAGATAGGATGAGTGTTTGGGTTGAGAGCTCTTGTGATGAGATAGTTGATTTTTCCGAGAGTTGTGTGACAGATCACGTCACTACTTCATCGTCGTCACAGGAGATATGTGGGACATCATCCAGTATGGAGATTTATACTTATGCTAATTTGTTTCCCCAGGACTATGATGGACAGCCATTGACAGAGGTGGGAGCATTTTATCTTGATTGCATCGTGAGGAGTGTTTATCACTTCTCCTTTGGTCCACACACGGAGGATTCGATGATGCATCGGTGTGGATCGGCCCCGAAGTTATACCATCCGTTGTGGGATGGGTATTCACCATCTTCAGAAGATGGGATTAGCGGCTGCAAGCGTCCGACTCAGCTGTTTGCGGGGGACCACTTGCAGGAACAGCTATCAGTTTTACATCATGCCGATATGTATCCAACTGGGTTTGCTACTTCTATGTCACAAGGTTTTCTTATGGGTACATGGTTACAGGATGACTACGGTGTCAGTTGGCATGATGGCTTGGTCAGTTATCACATTCATGAGGGTTTAGCAGAGGACAGGGAGAGATTCAGTGTAGCAGATGCTTCTAGAAGTTTCTTTCTCCGCATGACAGATGGATGTGAATTCAGATTGTATTGGGATCCAGGTGGTGACAGTTTTGGCACTGAGTATTGGATGGGTCCCATTGAGTTACCTTACCATTTCCTGATGGTGAAGTTGGAGGCAGAGAGCCGCTAAAGGCATGTACCGAGGATGATAGTCAATGACAGATTTTCACCGGGTTTGGGATCCGTGGATAGCTCATGCCAGCTTGAGTTTCATGGATGCTACAGAGACAGCTTGAGATGTGTGGGATTACGCTTTTTCTTTGGGCCTCCCCAGGATTGAGTTTCTTTGAAGGGAGATTGCTTGGGGTCACAATTTGTGGAGGGCGGACTGTCATGTCCCCATTTTTGGCGAGCATCAGAGTTCGTAAGAGTTAGCCTATTATGCGACCCTCGTAGGCTGATGGATGGTATAGAGGGTCTAGTTGGAGTTGGCTCAGCTTCAGATTGGCAGTTCTTGATCAGTTGGCTTTCGTTCGGGCTCATTCAGACGCTTTTTGCAGAAGTTGCTATTTTTAGCAGTTCTTGGCAGTCAGCGTGGGACCCCTGCTATTTTTAGCAGTAGGGATTTGGCAGCGTTTAGAATCACTTCTTCAGTCGACAGCTTCAGACGGATTGGGCATCGGATAAATAATGAGAGAGATATTAATATTTAATTAAATTAATTAAATATTAATTACTGGAGCATTATAATATAAAGTTATAATATTTCATTATAACTTAAGTGATTCTTGCTAAAGGGGTCGCCCATCATTGAAGGGGCCACTTTTAATTATATTTTATAATTAAAAGTGCTTTCGAAAACTATTGAAAAATTAAAAAGAAAATTTCGAATTTATTTAAATAAAACCTAATTGAGAAAATTCGAACTCTTGAGGAGATATAAGGGTTTCATTGGGATTTGAGCTCATTATGTTATGAAATGGATTTTTGATCAAGTCTTCTTCCGGAGAACGAAGCCAAGGGTTTCCGTTGTCTACAGGCATTGGAGAACGAGCCATCTTCAGTGTTGCAGTTTAGAGGCTGTGAAATATCAGCTGATTCATTGCTTATCAGAGAGGTAGCTTCATTCAGAGGTTATCACAGAACTTATTCAGAGATTGCATCTTCGAGGGTTTTACCATCTGCTGCAAATACCAGGTTTTTACATCAATAATATTGTTGCTTTTTAAGTTGCATGTCATCGGATCTTATTTGTAATCGTTCTAGAAGATTAATAAATAATCTGGCATCAGGAGATTTAGTATATTCTATCATTTTCAGAGTTGTATTATTCTATTTAAATTTATTCAGCAATCTCTTTCAAAAATTGCAAATTTCATTTGTCCTGCAAAAACACCAAAAATACACAAAACAATAAAAAATGCATGACTAAACAAAGAAATGTGGGTTTTGGCAAAGAAAGTTGCGATTTTGCAAGAATTTACTAATAAATTCAAATAAAATACTACAATGCCAATATTGATGGAAAATACGAGATCTAATGATGCCAGTAAATTTATTAATCTACTAGAGCGATTACAAAGAGATCTGATAACATATGAATGAAAAAGCAATGCTTTTATTGATGAAAACCTGATATTGCAGCAGCATGATAATCTTCATGAAATGGTACGGCTGTAATAAATAACCCTTTTTCCCTCCGACAAATGAACCAGAATGATGCCAGATGCATAAGCGCCCCCAATTGTGAAGTCAGATTGCAAATATAGAAGGCGATTTGCCCTAAACAGGAAAGTACGGCCTTTTTGAGATGGTACGGCCTGCAGCAATAAATGTACGGTTTTGAAACAGCAGCAAGCAAATAATAAAAGTACGACCCTTATTGAAATCTCCAGATCTCAGGAAAATAGGCGCATCAACTGAAGAATCTTTGCTGGATGAATTACAGACTGAAAACCCTGAAGATAAATACTCTGTGAATGTTCTGTGATAACTTCTGAATGAAGATATCTCTCTGAAGCAATAGATCAGTTGGTATTTCACAGCCTCTAAACTGCAACACTGAAGATGGCTCGTTCTCCAATGCCTGTAGACAACTGAAACCCTTGGCTTCGTTCTCCGGAAGCAGACTTGATCAAAAATTCGATATTCAACATAATCAGCTCAAATCCCAATGAAAACCCTTATATCTCCTCAAAAGTTCGACTTTTCAATTAGGTATCATTTAAATAAATTCAAACTTTTCTTTTTTAATTTTTCAATAATTAAAGCACTTTTAATTATAAAATATAATTAAAAAGGGTCTCCCTTCAATGATGGTCACCCTTCAAAGAATCCCCATCACTTAAGTTATAATATTTAATAATATTATAACTTTATAATATAAGCCAATAATTAATATCTCCACTAAACAATTAAAATATTAATATCTCCTTTCAAATATATCCCATTGATGAACCGTCTAAAGCTGGTGAATAAGTGATTGATTCTGCACATGACCAAACCATACTGCTAAAAATAGCAGGGGTGCTCCGCTGAATGACTATTACTGCTAAAAATAGCAAGTCAGGCAAAAGACGTCCGAAAGAGCCCGAACAAAAGCCAACTGGTAAATCCTGATGAACCGAAACCAAGCCAAGCTCCAACAAGACCCTCTATCCATCCTACCTCATGAGGGCTCCAGATAATAGGCTAATCATAAGCTCGAGAGATGTTAACTGAAGGGGATATGACACAAATCAACTTCTAGATTGATTGCAATAATTTTATTATCTTACTGAATGTTGTAATGTCCCTTCTAAGCTTGATACTGGACCGCTGGCCTTTCGCTAGAACCTTGAGGTTGGCTTCTAAGTTAAAATTAGGGTTTCTAATTTTGAGGAGGTCATTGCTCTGAGATGGTAGTTTTAATGGCGGATTCCTTCTGGGTTTTCAGAGGGTTTCGCAGTGGTATGTTCGTCTCAGCATTCAGAGTACTTTTTGGAATTTACTATTTTTAGTAAATTCTATTTTTGGCAGCTTTCCAGTGAGCTCAGGTTGGTTGACTTCCGGTTCCAGTTTGATCAGTTGACTTCATCAGTATTTGCTTCAGGGCCTTTGCGAAAGGATAAGTTAAGTCATTAAATTAAAAAGTCACGTTTTAATTATTATAATTAAACGTTGACCCTTGGCTTAGACTTAATGACTTTATGTTGTGTTTAAAAGGTGGGTCCTTGAGGGTGGCGCCCTCATTGAGAAATAATTTAATATTTGCCTAAGTCTGAACAAAGGTTTGAGGGGCGCATATTCCAAAAGATGATATTTAATTAAAATATCAACTATTAATGCCTTGAAGAGAAAGCACGCCTTCTTGAGAAGATGAAAGTTTTGACCTAAAAGCTGTTTCTAGGGTTTCGTGAAGTCAAGCAGAAATTATAAAAAGGGAGTCTTGTGCATCATTTTGGTTATCTTGGAAAATACACCGTTATGCTGCCGGATTGAATCTGGATCACTTCGAGGGATGAAGACCTCCTAACCATTGGGCATCTCTTCTCGTTTGTAAGACAACGACTAGTGATGATTGTTAGTCTAGTGTGAGTTCTTGAAATTATTGCATTGTAATCTGCATTAGTATTGTTAGTTTTCGATCTTGCATGTTAGATGTTTTCTGATTTTTGGCATTTAAGCTACAGCAGATCAAGTCTTTCATTCATATTTCCAAAAAGACAAAAATAAACATTGTGGGTATTGCATCAATTCATTGGGATAGGCTAGGCGCCTAATTGTGCAAGATTTCAGATTTTATGGAGCTTTGTCTGATTTTATAAATAAAATCCGCCCCTGTACTGGGCCGTACTGTCTCTAATTCTTGGGATTCGTGCCATTAAAGGAATCTGCCCTTTTCATTCTGTTTCTTGTTCTTAATCTAAGTGCCACCATCCTATTTAGCTTTGCATTCAGTATTAGAGTGATCTGATTGAGTTTTGAAGGTGATTCGAGTTTTTCAAGGAATTTCTAAGTGCTGGTTTATGAAGAAAACACAGGCCTGTCGACCAGATTGAAGGAATCTGTATCTTGTCCTTGGACAAGTGTGAAGGAATCTTAAATCTTTGTGGCACATTGCATAGTGGATGATCAAGAGCGAAACGAGGTTGGATCTTTAATTAATATCTTCATTTCTAAGCTTCAATTCTCAGCTTCATTTCTCAGCAAAGGAACTTATTAAATGTTATTGTAAACTTCATAATTGCTGGTTGTAATTTGATAGCAAGTTGCCTTCTTCCAAATTGTATACTGGCAGTAGTACTGTCGGTCTTAGATTCTTGCTCAGTCAGATTGTAATGTTTTCTCTTTCAGCATTTTGATATTGTATGTAATCCATATCCGCCCTATGGTCGCTACTTTCCCGTCTTGGGTCAGCAAGCACATTCTGGGTGTAGAGTAGATTCAGTATTCAGCATTTCCTTTACGTATGCTTTCAGTCTTAGTTGGAAATTGTAGAGCTCCGCCCTATGGTAGCTACTTTCCCTTCGGGGTGAGCAAGCACATTCTGGGTGTTGAGTAGTTCCGTTATTCAGCATTTCCTTTCAAGCTTTACTTTCTGTAATCACTCCGTCATATGGTCGCCCCTCACTCCGCTTTGGATTGGGTAGCACATACTTGGCGTTGAGTTCCCTTCTGTATCTTAAGTTTACTTCTTGCACGTTTCGGTTTACCCTTCTAACCTTAACGGGTGCACTGGCTTGAATGTTGTAATCTGTTATTTAAAAAACGAAAAAATTTGGCTCGGTATATTTCAGTGGTATCAGAGCCATCATCCTGCCATCCTGTGAAATCAGCCTTCTATGAGTGACAGAGAACAGAGGTATTTGGCAAGAGTATACAAGAGAGGTACAGTTCAGACACAGTTGCATCAAGCCCCAGAAGGTCACACAGCTTCCGAGGTTTTGAGGGCTAATTGGGAGCCTTCGCAAGAAACAGAAATGGGGGATAATGAAAGAAGTTCTGGCAACAGAGGTGACAATGGGAAGGGTATAGACAATTCAGCCAATTTGGGTCAAGGACTCGATAAGAAGATGGACGCCATGATGGATATGTTTTCTCTCCTGTTGGGGAGATTGGGTCCCAATATACCACAACACAACACAGGGCATACCGGGGAGCACAGTGCTTCCAACCCGCACAATGGTCATGTTGCCCAACCTGCAGTGAGCAACACTTACATTTCTGCTAGACCATTCAAACCCACGTTTCTGACACCAGCAATCCCACAGCCTGATCCTGAAGAAAATGTTTCATCCTTGGAGAGGGTGAGGATAGGCCGAACAGAGTATGACACTCTTCCTGATGAAGTAAAAATTGACATGTCCTTCAATGATTACATGGAGTATAGAAGGAAGGATAGAGGCCAAGGGAGAAACTATGATCAAAGAAGAACCCCAGCACAAGGAGATTGGAATCAAGCTCTCAACAAGGTTACGCTTGCCCATTTTGATGGAAGCGATAATAATTCTGCTCGAGCCTGGTTACAAAAACTAGACAACTATTTGGCACTTAGGCCAATGGCTGAAGAAGAAGCGATTAGATTCGCTACGCTACACCTAGATGGGGTGGCGCATGAATGGTGGTACCATGGCCTAGTCACCTTAGGTCATGGGTCTATCACTAGATACGATGAATTCTCCAATAGATTCATTGAAAGGTTCGAGAAGAAGGACCCAGAAGTGCACTTTAGGGAGTTGGCACAGTTGAGACAATATGGCACTGTGGATGCCTACATAGCTGAGTTTCAAAGACTTTCAGTTATGGTCACTGGAATCACAGAGAGAAGGTTAGTAATCCTATTCACTGAAGGATTGATGGAGCCAATCAAGGGTTGGATCAAAGCTTTTGATCCACCGTCCCTACAAGAAGCAATGAAAAAAGCTAGAAACATGGAGTGGGCTGCTCCCAAAGCTAAGTTCCATTCCAAACCAGCTTTTCACAAAGGAGATAGAGGGAAAAAGTTTCATCAGAAGCCTCATCATAAGGAGTTTAAACCACAGAAACCTCATGGCTCAAGATTGGATCCAGAGACTATCAATGAACTCCGTAGGAAAGGTTTATGTTTCCGTTGTTGGGAAAAATGGTCACAAGATCATGTGTGCCCAAAGGGGCTAAAATTCATCAAATTGAGTTCTACACAGCTGATGAAAGCAATTCTGATTTTTCTGATCAGCAAGCTGACTTTGAGGACAGCGATGAAGAAAATACTCCAGTAGAGTCTGAAGGTGAAAAAGAAAGTGGTGGTACATTGGCTCAGCTTTCGAGCTTCCAAAAGAATGAGTCCTTTAAAGTTCGGGGAATGATCAAAGGGCAACGTATTGTTGCTTTGATTGACACTGGTGCAACACATAACTTCATAGACGAAGTTGTGGTGGCAAAGAAAGGATTGCAAACAGAAGACTTTGAAGGGTTCAGAGTTATGGTTGCGGATGGGTTTCACATCTCATGCACCAAGAGGATTCCGAACATGTCAATGCAATTGGGCAATTACGAAGTCAAGGATGACTTCTATGTGGTCAGTATTGGAGATACGGATGCTGTCCTTGGCATTCAATGGCTGCGATCTCTTGGAGAGATCTCTCTAAATCTGCAAACTATGGAGTTGAAGTTTCAATCCGATGGGAAGAAGGTGGTGTTGAGAGGTATGTCAAATGGTGGTCCTCGGATTGTATCATTCAAGAGGATGGCGAAGTTGATACGTCATGATCAAGTGGAATGGGCTGCTGAGTGCATGATTCTTCCAGCAAGTCTAGCTGAAACTAAAGTAGAACATCCTCCTGATATCCAATCTTTACTCACCAAAAAGAGTAAAGTGTTTGCTGATTTACCTCCTGGACCTCCTCCTGATCGAGGTTCAGAACACATCATAGAGCTCAAGGAAGGAGCTAAACCGGTGATCACAACTCCATACCGGTATCCGAAGAGGCAAAAGGATGAGATTGAGAAGAATATCCGAGAACTTTTGGAGATGGGTTTCATACGCCCAAGCAAGAGCCCCTTTGCTTCTGCAGTGGTTCTTGTAAAGAAGAAGGATGGTACCATGCGCATGTGCGTGGACTATCGTGCTTTGAACCAAAGCACTATCAAGAATAGATACCCCATTCCCAGAATAGATGAGCTCATTGATGAGCTACATGGGGCTAAGTTCTTCTCAAAGATTGATCTAAGATCGGGTTACCATCAGATAAGGATGAGGGGATCAGATGTGGAAAAGACAGCCTTCAGGTGTCACTATGGCCATTTCGAATTCTTAGTCATGCCTTTTGGTTTGACTAATGCACCGGCCACCTTTCAGTCTTGCATGAACCGTGTGTTTCAGAATCACTTAAGACGGTTTGTATTGATTTTTTTTGATGATATTCTGATTTACAGCAAGACTTGGGGAGATCATCTCAAGCACTTGGAGGAAGTGCTTAGTATTATGGAGTCTGAGAGTCTGTTTGCTAAAGCTTCCAAATGTGAATTTGGAATGGAGGAATTATTATACCTTGGCCACATAATCAGTGCTGAGGGGGTAAAGGTGGATCCGGAGAAGATCAAAGCAGTGGTTGATTGGCCACCACCTGAAAGTTTGACTCAGTTGAAAGGCTTTTTGGGCCTTTGTGGTTTCTATCGGAGGTTTGTTAAGGGGTATTCTCAGAATGCGGCTCCCCTTACTGATCTCACCAAAAAGGGAGCCTTTGTTTGGTCAGAAAAGGCTCAAGTTGTGTTTGACAAATTTAAGAAGATCATGAGCTCGTGCCCAGTTTTGGCTATCCCTGATTTCTCTAAGCCATTCGAGCTGCAGTGTGATGCATCGGGTGAAGGAGTTGGTGCTGTCCTGATGCAAGACAAACACCCTATTGTGTTTGAAAGCCGGAAATTAAGGGGTGTGGAAAGGTCATATTCAATTTATGACAAAGAAATGCTTGCCATTATGCATGCATTAGCCAAGTTCCGACAGTACTTGGTGGGGAATAAGTTCGTGGTTAAAACAGACCACAATAGCCTCAAGCATTTTATGCACCAGAAGGATTTAAATGAGAGGCAACAGAAATGGGTAAGTAAGCTTCAAGCTTACGACTTTGACATTGAATACGTCAAAGGAAAAAATAATGTAGTGGCCGATGCTCTATCCAGAAGGCCTCATCTTAGCTCATTGTGTGAGCTTACTGCAGACTGGAGAGACATGTTGCTGGCTGATTATGCAAAAAATCAGTTTGCAACCAGCATTCTGGAAGGTACTTTCCATGATGAAAAGTACCAAGTGGTTGAGGGTTTGATTCAGTATAAGGGTAGAATCTTTCTGGTAGCCGATTCTAAGCTCAAGAAGAAGATTCTCTTGAATTTTCATGACATTCCAGTTGCTGGTCACCAAGGGTTTTTCAAGACCTATAGGCAGATCCGAGAAAGGTTTTCTTGGAAAGGTTTGAAGAAGGAGGTTCAACGTTACATTCAGGAATGTCCTGTTTGCCAAGCAAATAAAAATGAGCACACCTTACCAGCCGGTTTGCTGCAACCACTTCCAATTCCCAATCAAAAATGGGAAAGCATTTCAATGGATTTCATCACTGGGTTGCCCAAGGCCCAAGGGAAGGATTGCATTTATGTGGTAGTTGACAGACTCACCAAGTTTGCTCATTTCTTTGCCATTACCAGCACTTTTTCTGCAGCCCAAGTTGCAGATTTGTTTTTTCGAGAAGTGTTTAGACTTCATGGTTTGCCTAAGAATATTGTAAGTGATAGGGACAGTAAGTTCCTAAGTACCTTTTGGCAGGAAATTTTTAGAATGAGTGGTACTGTGCTCACCCCAAGCACGAGTTATCACCCCCAAACTGACGGGCAAACAGAAGTGGTGAACAAGTGGCTAGAAGGCTACTTGAGAAACTATGTGTCAGAACAGCAGAAAGCTTGGGTTAAGTGGCTGCATATAGGCGAGTACTGTTACAACTCTACCTTCCATATGTCAATCAAAATGTCTCCTTTCTTGGCACTTTATGGGTATGAAGCACCCAGCTTTGCAGATTTGGTGTTTGGTGACAGCAAAGCTCCTTTAGCCAAGGATTTGTTGCAGCATAGTCAGGACATAATGAGGTCCTTGAAGGAGAATTTGCAGATTGCACAAAATCAGCAGAAGTTGTATGCTGATCAGAAGCGTATTGAGCGTTCTTTTGAGGTTGGGGATATGGTCTATCTCCGTTTACAACCTTACAGACAGTCAACTCTCAAGAAGAGTGGAGCTGAGAAGCTCAAACCTCGCTTCTATGGGCCGTTTAGGGTCATCAGAAAGGTTGGGGCTGTTGCTTATGAGTTGGAGCTACCTTCAGATAGCAGAGTGCATAACGTCTTCCACGTGTCTCGCCTCAAGAAGGCTCTTGGACACAATGTGGTTGCTTCTTCACAGTTGCCACCATTGGACGAAGAAGGACAGTTGGTTCTGGTTCCCGAGTCGATACTTGACTTCAGAGAACGTTCCTTGAGGAATAGAACTATCAGAGAATGTTTGGTAAAGTGGAAGAACCTGCCGATGGAGGATGCAACTTGGGAAAGTGATGAGATAATGCAGCACCCTAGTTTGCAATTGCTTGAGGACAAGCAATCTTGGGGAGGGCGGACTGTAATGTCCCCTTTCTAAGCTTGACAGTTTCAGTGACCGTTGGCCTTTCGTTGGGAACCCGGAGGCTAGTCGGAAGTTAAAATTAGGGTTTCCTAATTTTGAGGAGGTCATTGCTCGGAGATGAAGTTTTTAATGGCGGATTCCTTCTGGGTTTTCAGAGGGCTTCGCAGTGGTATGCTCGTCTCAGCATTCAGAGTACTTTTTGGAATTTACTATTTTTAGTAAATTCTATTTTTGGCAGCTTTCCAGTGAGCTCAGGTTGGTTGACTTCCGGTTCCAGTTTGATCAGTTGACTTCATCAGTATTTGCTTCAGGGCCTTTGCGAAAGGATAAGTTAAGTCATTAAATTAAAAAGTCACGTTTTAATTATTATAATTAAACGTTGACCCTTGGCTTAGACTTAATGACTTTATGTTGTGTTTAAAAGGTGGGTCCTTGAGGGTGGCGCCCTCATTGAGAAATAATTTAATATTTGCCTAAGTCTGAACAAAGGTTTGAGGGGCGCATATTCCAAAAGATGATATTTAATTAAAATATCAACTATTAATGCCTTGAAGAGAAAGCACGCCTTCTTGAGAAGATGAAAGTTTTGACCTAAAAGTTGTTTCTAGGGTTTCGTGAAGTCAAGCAGAAATTATAAAAAGGGAGTCTTGTGCATCATTTTGGTTATCTTGGAAAATACACCGTTATGCTGCCGGATTGAATCTGGATCACTTCGAGGGATGAAGACCTCCTAACCATTGGGCATCTCTTCTCGTTTGTAAGACAACGACTAGTGATGATTGTTAGTCTAGTGTGAGTTCTTGAAATTATCGCATTGTAATCTGCATTAGTATTGTTAGTTTTCGATCTTGCATGTTAGATGTTTTCTGATTTTTGGCATTTAAGCTACAGCAGATCAAGTCTTTCATTCATATTTCCAAAAAGACAAAAATAAACATTGTGGGTATTGCATCAATTCATTGGGATAGGCTAGGCGCCTAATTGTGCAAGATTTCAGATTTTATGGAGCTTTGTCTGATTTTATAAATAAAATTCGCCCCTGTACTGGGCCGTACTGTCTCTAATTCTTGGGATTCGTGCCATTAAAGGAATCTGCCCTTTTCATTCTGTTTCTTGTTCTTAATCTAAGTGCCACCATCCTATTTAGCTTTGCATTCAGTATTAGAGTGATCTGATTGAGTTTTGAAGGTGATTCGAGTTTTTCAAGGAATTTCTAAGTGCTGGTTTATGAAGAAAACACAGGCCTGTCGACCAGATTGAAGGAATCTGTATCTTGTCCTTGGACAAGTGTGAAGGAATCTTAAATCTTTGTGGCACATTGCATAGTGGATGATCAAGAGCGAAACGAGGTTGGATCTTTAATTAATATCTTCATTTCTAAGCTTCAATTCTCAGCTTCATTTCTCAGCAAAGGAACTTATTAAATGTTATTGTAAACTTCATAATTGCTGGTTGTAATTTGATAGCAAGTTGCCTTCTTCCAAATTGTATACTGGCAGTAGTACTGTCGGTCTTAGATTCTTGCTCAGTCAGATTGTAATGTTTTCTCTTTCAGCATTTTGATATTGTATGTAATCCATATCCGCCCTATGGTCGCTACTTTCCCGTCTTGGGTCAGCAAGCACATTCTGGGTGTAGAGTAGATTCAGTATTCAGCATTTCCTTTACGTATGCTTTCAGTCTTAGTTGGAAATTGTAGAGCTCCGCCCTATGGTAGCTACTTTCCCTTCGGGGTGAGCAAGCACATTCTGGGTGTTGAGTAGTTCCGTTATTCAGCATTTCCTTTCAAGCTTTACTTTCTGTAATCACTCCGTCATATGGTCGCCCCTCACTCCGCTTTGGATTGGGTAGCACATACTTGGCGTTGAGTTCCCTTCTGTATCTTAAGTTTACTTCTTGCACGTTTCGGTTTACCCTTCTAACCTTAACGGGTGCACTGGCTTGAATGTTGTAATATGTTATTTAAAAAACGAAAAAATTTGGCTCGGTATATTTCAAATGTTTACAAGACTAAAATGATAACATGCAAACAAAAGGCAACATTATTTTATTTAAAAACCTGGTTTTTATTCCAGCCGCTTGAATGGAGAAAGAATGGTACGGCCAGCTAGGAATCAAGACTTCTCCTGCTCAATGATGATTGTAAAACCCTTTGGAGATCAAGGCGTCACCACTGGAGAAAGTAGACCATGAAAAAGCAAGGCGATTGGCCTGATATGAGAAGTACAGCCTTCCAGCTGAGAAGTACGGCCTGAACCAGCAATTTATTGCAGCCGTACAGTTGAGAATAAGATGCCAGATGAACAATATGAATAGCCACTGAAAAAGACTCCATTATGGGGGGAAATTGATCCTAACCCCTGATTGTAACTCCACAAATAAGCTCTGATACGACCTTTGTATGAAGCCACGCTAATTAGCAATTTTCAGTTGATCTTTCACAACCTCAGTATGCTTGATTCTGAAGAGGGAACGTTCTCCAAAATCTGATTTGTAGAAACCCTTGTTTCTCAAACACCAAATTTCTCAAAGAGATGACAAATTAGAATAATCAACAATAATGAGTTCCATTTGTCTTGAAACATTAAATAATCCTCTCAAGAGGCTTGACCCTCAGAAAAGCAACTTAATAAGCATTTAATAATATCAAATTTGCCCCTTTCAAGACTTAGACCAATTAATCATTAAATGGCGTCCATTTTTAATGAGTAATAAATACTCATTTAATATTATAAGCACTCCTTTATTATAAAGTTATAAAATACTTTATAATAAGCCATTTAAATAATTAATATCTTCCTTAATTGACTTTATAATATAAAGTCATAATAATAATCATTTAATTATTATTAAATGCTCAAATATTCCCCGTTCACTCAATAAACTGCTAAACGGGGTTGAAATTGAGAAAACCAACTGAGCCAGGTGCCCTGCCAAAATTAGTAAACCCTGATGTTCTGACTTACTATAAATAGTAAGTGCCCAAATAACATTATATAAGCATCCGCAAAGGCCCAAACCTGAATCAAACTATGGAGTAATGTCCCAAAACTCTGGATAACTGCAATAAAAGACCCTCTAATCACAACTGTCAGCCTACGAGGGTCAAAATGATAGGCTAACCCCTCAATCATTTGAACTGACTAGGAAGGGGACATTGCAGTCCGCCCTCCCTGAAATTGCTTGTCCCTAAGCAATCTCAGCTCTGGATGTTGCAAAATCCCCTTTGACTCCCATGTAGCATCCTCTACTAGCAACAAATACTCCCTGATAACCCGCCTCCGAAGGTGTCTCTCTTTGACATCAAGGATGGCCTTAGGCACTAGAATCAATTTCCCCTCATCATCAAGGGGTGGCAGTACTGGAGAGGGAATCACATGCTAACCCAACGCCTTCTTCAGGCGCGAAACATGGAACACATTTTGAACCCTGCTATCTGTCAGTAGATCCAACTCATATGCAACCTCACCCACTCGTCTAATAACTCTGAATGGACCATAGTAATGAGGTTTCAATTTCTCTGCACCACTCTTCCGCATAGTGGACTGTCTGTAAGGCTGTAACATGAGATACACCATGTCACCCATTGCAAAGGAACACTCAACCCTTTTCTGATCAGCATATTGCTTCTGTTGATTCTGTGCCCGCTGAATATTGTCTCTAAGAGACCTCGTAATATCCTGATGATCTCGCAAAACATCTCCTGCACTGGGCACTCTACTATCACTCAACAGTAAATCCAAAAAGTTGGGCGCCTCATACCCATATAGTGCCATGAATGGTGTCATCTGTATGGTCATGTGGTGAGTAGAGTTATAACAATACTCACAGAGGTATATCCACCTCACCCAAGCTCTCTGTTGTCCAGCTACATAGTTTCGCAGATATCCTTCCACCCACTTATTTACGATCTTTGTTTGCCCATCTATCTGTGGATGGTAGCTGGTACTAGGTGTCAATTCGGTTCCACATAACCTGAACAACTCTTGCCAAAAGTTGCTCATGAACCAACTATCTCTATCGCTAACTATAGTTCGAGGCAAACCATGTAATCTGAATACCTCTCGGAAAAAGAGCTCTGTAATCTGCGATGCTGTGAATGTAGTAGTAATTGGGAAAAAATGTGCATATTTTGTCAGCCGATCAACAACTAAGAAAATACAATCCTTCCCTTGGGCTTTCGGCAAGCCCATGATAAAATCCATCGATAAACATTCCCACTTCCTCTCTGGAATTGGAAGTGGCTGAAGCGAGCCAGCAGGATATGTGTGTTCTTGTTTGTTCTACTGACAAACAGAACATTCTCTCACATACTGAAGAACATTTGTCTTAAGTCCTTTCCAAGTAAACAGTTCTCGAACCAACTTATATGTTTTGAAATAACCGGGATGGCCTGCGATAGGAAAATCGTGAAAGGCTCTCAAAACTATGTTCTTCATCTCTGAATCTAGAATCAGAAAAATCCTACCCTTGCAAATGATCAAGTCATTCACAACGGTGTATCTGCTATCCTGCTCTATCCCATCCACAATGCCAAAGCCCATGGGTTCTTGGCATACTTTGCAATAATCCTATGCCTCCAGTCCTCAGAGATATGTGCCATAGCATTCAACTAGGGTTTGTGAGAGAATGCATCAGCTACAATATTTTGTTTCCCCTTAACAAAGGAGATATTGAAGTCATACGACTGCAATTTGCTGACCCATTTTTGCTATCGTTCATTTAAGTCTCGCTGTCCAAGGAAGTGTTTCAGGCTATTATGGTCTGTACGCACACTGAATTTGCTGCCCACCAGATATTGCCTGAACTTTGCATAATCGCTAACATTTCCTTGTTGTAGATGTTGTAACCCCTCTCAGGACCCCTAAGCTTCCTACTCTCGAAAGCAATAGGATGTCTCTCATGCATTAACACTGCACCAATGCCTTCTCCTGAGGCATCACAATACAACTCAAAAGACTTTGTAAAGTCCGGTAGTGCTAGAATTGGGCATGAGGTCATAATCACCTTGAATCTATCAAAGCACTCTTGAGCTTGTGGTGACCAAAAGAATTCCCCCTTTTTTGTCAAATCAGTAAGGGGTGTTGCATGTTGAGAGAACCCACTAACAAACCGCCTGTAAAAAGCACACAACCCAATGAATCCTCTCAGCTGGGTAAGGTTCTCTAGAACTGGCCACTCCACTATAGCTCGGACCTTCTCAGGGTCCATACTAACTCCCTTGGCACTGATGATGTGGCCAAGATATAACAACTCAGACATGCCTAGCGCACATTTGGACTCCTTAGCATACAAGGACTCCCTATCCAAAATGCTCAAAACTACATCCAAGTGAGCTAAATGCTCCTCCCATGATGTGCTGTACACCAAAATATCATCGAAGAAGACCAAAACATATCTCCGCAGCTGAGAACTGAAAACCCTGTTCATTGTGGCCTGGAAGGTAGCAGGAGCGTTGGTTAAACCAAACGGCATAACCAAGAACTCGAAGTGACCACAATGGCATCTGAAAGCAGTTTTTTCTATATCCTGCTCGCTCATCTAAATCTAATGGTACTCGGACCTCAAGTCAATTTTAGTGAAGAAACAAGCTCTATGCAACTCATCAATCAACTCATCTATGTGGGGTATAGGATACCGGTTTTTAATTGTTCTCTTATTAAGCTGGCGGTAATATATACACATTCTGAGTGACCCATCCTTTTTCTTCACCAATACCATTGATGAAGCAAAAGGTGACTTGCTAGGCCTGATATGCCCCATAGCTAACAACTCACTGATTGTCTTTTCTATTTCATCCTTGAGGCTTGGATGTCTATATGGGGTGATCATAATGGGCTTTGCACCTCCTCCAACTCGATAATGTGCTCGATGCCCTTATCGGAGGTCTACTAGGTGGAATATCACTTAACACTTTAGAATGTTTAGTTCTCGGTTCTTGAATGTCGAGGATGATACTAAACTTTGGCTGCTCTTGTTGTCTGGCAACAACATACATTCGGCCCAATCCACCATATCGTGACAAATGAGCCTCTACATTCGTCTGAATTATACAACTCTCAAGTTACTTTCCTTGATGGCTTTTATTTGTAATGTCCCTTCTCAAGCGACATTTCTAGTGACCGTTAGCCTTTCTTTGGGAACCGAAGGCTAGTCGGAAGTTAAAATTAGGGTTTCCTAATTTTGAGGAGGTCATTGCTCAGAGATGGTGGATTCAATGGCGGATTCCTTCTGGGTTTTCAGGGCTTCGCAGTGGTATGATCATCTCGGCATTCAGAGCACTTTTTGGAATTTACTATTTTTAGTAAATTCTATTTTTGGCAGCTTTCCAGATGAGCTCAGGTTGGTTGACTTTCGGCTTCAGATTGATCAGTTGACTTCATCAGTATCGGCTTCAGGGCACTTTCGGAGAAATAAGTTAAGTCATTTAAATTAAAAAGTCACGTTTTAATTATTATATTTTAACGTTGACCCTTGGCTTAGAGTTAATGACTTAAGGTTGTTTTAAAAAGGTGGTCATTTGAGGGTGGCGCCTCATTAATGAATATTTTAATTATTCTAAAGTCTGAGCAAGCTTGTTGAGCGCATTAATTAAAGTATGATATTTATTAAAAATATCAAATCAAAAGCTTGAAGGCAAAAGTACGCCCATCATTGAGGAGGATGGGTTTTGACCTAAAAACAGATTTTAGGGTTTTGCGAAGTCAACGGAAGGATTATAAAGAGGAGTCTTAGTGCATCATTCTTCATCTTTGGTCTATGCTAATGTTATGCTGCCGAAACAGGTTGCGGAATTGCTTCGAGGAATGAATGCCTCCTAGTCTGGGCTCGACTTCGTGCTTGAGAGACAGCACCTAGTGGAGAGGTTCGATTATTTAAGATAGATTTGTGAGTTCATTGGTTTTTGTGCATCGTAGAAGTCATTGTAATTCTTAGTTTCTGATTTCTGCATATTAGATGTATTTTCTGGAGTTGCTGATTTGATACAGCAGATTTCATGTTTTATTCATATCTCAAAAAAGACAAAAAAAATAGTTCTGGGTATTGCATTTATAGCATTGTCTAGGAGAGGCGAATTTGTGTCTCAAATCTCAGATTTTATGGTGTTGTATTTAATTTTAAAAGCTAAGTCGAACTTTCCAGCTTGGCCGTACCTTTTAGAATTGCATTGAAATCCGTGTAAATTAAATTAGGGTCTCTTTGTTCAGTTTTAGTGTCTTGAAATGGTCGCCTATACCTTGAGAGAGTAATGCATCTTATCTTGCATCAATCGGATAACATTTGAGATAGTTATGAACAAATCATTGTGGATGTAAGCTGCTGATTTTTGTGAAAAGTGCAGATCTGATTATGACAGTCCAAGAAATCTGCATTTTCTGACTTGGGTTTTGACATGGTGGTTTATTTAGAGCTTGTAACAGATTTATTGTTGATTGCTCCATCTGGAAGGACTTTGATGTATTGACATTGCAGGCAAGAATTACATTTTGTAAACTGGCAGTAGTACTGACCAGTATTCTTTAATATTGCTTTGTCATTATTTGTAATACTCGTTCTTGCTTTCAGTATTAGAGTGAAATAGCGATAACTCCGCCCTATGGTAGCTACTTCCCATTCTGGGTAGCAAGCACATTCTGGGTGTTGAGCAGTTTCTTCCTTCAGCATTTCTTTAAGCATTGATTATTGTAATTCACTCCGTCATATGGTCGCCCCTCACTCCGCATTGGATTGGGTAGCACATACTTGACGTTGAGTTCCTTTTTGTAATTAGAGTAGAAGATCCTCTGACCAATGCTCACCATCATCGGTGCCATCCTGGTTAGAGTTACAGTATATGCATTTGATTAGATCCTCTGACCAATGCTCGCCATCATCGGCGCCATTCTGGTTAGAGTTGCTTTCTTGCACGTTCTGGTTTATCCATCTAACCTTAACGAGTGCACTGCTTGTAATTGAAATTGTGAAAAAACGAAAAATGGCTCGGAATATTTCATTATCACATGCGGCTTCCCATTGACTTTGAACTTCATCTCCATGTCCCGAAGATTGAGTGTGAACTCACCCAAATCATGAAGCCATGCCATACCAAGCACTACATCAGTATCCCCCATATTCACAACATAAAAATCAGCTTTGAATTCATAGTTATTAAGCCGCATTGGAAGATCTGATATTTTTCTGTCACATTTGAGGGTGTACCCATCAGTCACCTTGACTTGAATATCCTCAAACTCCTCTATCTATATACAACGCCTCTCTACCAAATGTGCATCTATAAAGTTATGCATTGCACTAGTGTCAAATAGAGTTATAACTTTCTGACCAGCTAGGAGCCCACGTAGCCTGAATGATCCATCTCTTTGAAGACTAGTCAAATGTGCCTCCTGTAGCTTCTTTTAACCCTCACTTCCACTTTCATTTTCAAACTTTTCATCATCTGAATGCTATGAATCAGCGTGCTGGTCTGATGAATCAGATTGCTCTTCCCCTTCATTAAACCATTCCATTTGATTACTTTTTGCCTTAGGACGAAGAGGACATACATGTTTTTCATCATAGGGGGCCTTGCACCAAAAACATAACTTTTTCTTGCACAAATCATTCAAAGTTTTTTTGTCAAAAGGTGGTGCATTCTTCTTCTTTGAATCTGTTTTGTCTTTCTTCTTATCAAATGGTCTGTTAGGCCTCGAATATGATGATGAACCAGAAGAAAACTTGTTGCGCAATACTACAAGTTCCATACTGCGTGCCTTCCTCATTGCCTCCTGTAGAGTAGGAGGATCAAATGCTTTGACCCAGCCTCTCATAGGCTCATACAATCCCTCAATAAATAGAATGACAAGTCTCCTCTCGGATATGCCTGTCACCATAACTGCCATCCTCTGGAATTCACTGATGTAAGTGTCTAAACTACCTGACTATTTGAGCTGAGCTAGCTCTCTGAAGTAAAGTTCTGGATCCTTCTTGTCAAAACGCTCTATGAGCCTGTTCGTGAACTCCTAATAGGTAGTAACCATGTGATGACCAAGAGTATACATGTCATGATGCCACCAGTCATGCGCCAATCCATCAAGATACAGCGTAGCAAATTTAATGGCCTCGTCCTCTTGCATAGGTCTCAAAGATAGGTAATTTTCTAACTTCTATACCCAAGTCCTCGTTGAACTCTTATCCGAGCCATCAAAATAAGGCAAGATAAGCTTGCTGACTGCATGCTGAAGATCCCGATTCACCTGTGGTGGTGGCGGTTGGTGCTAAGGTGCTCTGCGCTCAAATCTACCTCCTCCTCTGGGTTTATGCACATCCATGAACTCATGAAAAGACAAAGACTGCCTGATCTCAGGAGCCAATGTAGAATACTCTCCAAAGTATCTGGTCACATTTGCCATCGACATACCATGTGCCTGAAACTCTAGCTGATGACCTTGCTGCTATGCCTCAGGAATTGGAGGGACCTCCCTGGTAATAAAAGTAGGTTGTCCAGGCCTACGCTCAGGAATGTTGAAGGATGACTGCTATTGAACTGGCACCTATGGCTAATCTACCTTAGTAGTCTAACTGGATTGTCCTATCTGAATGAAATGTTGCTGGGGTGGGACATACTGCCTCATTGTTCCCATCAGCTGAGACATCATATCCATCATGTTGTCATGTCTTCTCTTGAAATCTGTCTCTGGACTCTCAGCTCTAGCATGTTCCTTCCCTGGATCTCTATGTGTCTCCCTAGAAGGCTCTCTTTCTGCCATAAGTGTTGTGACACTATCCTCACTACTACTAGAATTAGATCTGTGTATATCGAGAATCCCTAAAACTGTATCTCCTTCTGGAACCGATGGACCTGTCCAATCTCCTTTCCCTGTTCCTCTACCCTTAGTGTAAAAAATAATGTCTCTACTCATGAAAAAGCATCTGAAAAGCACAAGATGGCAGGAAAACTGTGCTCTGATACCACTGTAAGAGACCTGGTGTCTCTAAACCCTGATTGATGCCAAAGAATGCAATTGATTTTTTTTGTGTTTGTTGATTTTTGAGAGTTTTGTACTTTTTTTTTGTGGTTTTTGGCTTAAAAAGGTTTGTGCGATTTTGCATAAAATAATTCTAAAAAATATAGAAAATGCAAGAGTACAAATTTCTAAAGCAAATCAACTTCTAGATTGATGGCGAATAATTTTATTATCTTGTGGAATGTTTACAAGACTGAAATGATAATATGCAAACAAAAGGCAACACTATTTTATTTAAAAACTTGGTTTTTATTGCAGCCGCTTGAATGGAGAAAGAATGGTATGGCTAGCTAGGAATCAAGATTTCTCCTGCTCAATGATGATTGTAAAACCCATTGGAGATCAAGGTGTCACCACTGGAGAAAGCGGACCATGAAAAAGCAAGGCGATTGACCTGATATGAGAAGTACGGCCTTCCAGTTGAGAAGTGCGACCTGAACCAGCAATTTATTGCAGCCGTATAGCTGAGAATAAGACGCCAGATGAACAATATGAATAGCCACTGAAAAAGACTCCCTTATGGGGGAAAATCAATCCTAACCCCTAATTGTAACCCCACAAATAAGCTTTGATATGACCTCTGTATGAAGCCACGTTGATTAGCAATCTTTAGTTGATCTTTCACAACCTCAGTATGCTTGATTCTGAAGAGGGAACGTTCTCCAAAATCTGATTTGCAAAAACCCTTGTTTCTCAAACTCCAAATTTCTTAGAGAGATGAAGACAAATTAGAATAATCAATAAAAATAAGTTCCATTTGTCTTGAAACATTAAATAATCCTCTCAAGAGGCTCGACCCTCAAAAAAGCAACTTAATAAGCATTTAATAATATCAAATTCGCCCCTTTCAAGACTTATACCAATTAATCATTAAATGGCGTTCATTTTTAATGAGTAATAAATATTCATTTAATAATATAAGCGCTCCTTTATTAAGTTATAAAATACTTTATAATAAGCCATTTAAATAATTAATATCTTCCTTAATTGACTTTATAATATAAAGTCATAATAATAATCATTTAATTATTATTAAATGTTCAAATATTCCCCGTTCGCTCAATAAACTGCCAAACTGGGTCGAAACTGAGAAAACCAACTGAGCCAGGTGCCCTGCCAAAATTAGTAAACCCTGATGGTCTGATTTACTATAAATAGTAAGTGTCCAATTAACATTCTATAAGCATTTGCAAAGGTCCAAACCTGAATCAAACTTTGGGAAGATTTTGAAATATCAAAACACATTTGAAAAATTAGAACAATATAATAAATATTGGAATAAAAAAGAAAATCTGCACAAATGGAGAAAATGTACAAATAATAAAATAATTAAAAGAAATTTAACTTTAGAACTTGTAGGTTCTACAAAGAAGAGGTCATCATAAAAGATGTTGGGATGAATTTGATAGAAGATGAGAAATGGGTTATTCAATTTAAGCTATGTTGCCAATTTGAGTTTGGTGGTTTAGTGATTTATTTTCTGAGGTTTGGTATGGCTAGGTTCTATTGTACAATATATATATACACCTAGAATATTAACAATAAAGTTAAATATATTAGTAAAACAAGAGGCATATTTTATATTATACAAATATATAAACATAAATAAGAAATATAAAATGTATTAATATAAATATAAAGTTAAACATAAAATAAATATATATTGAAGGAAATATTATTACAAAATTGTAGCTTTTAGTGGCTACAATAAGCCATCAATGGATAAATATCAACATTTGATGAACAAAGATAACTATGAATCCAAATATTACAAAGGGTTCAAAAACGACAGAAATATGTGATCCACCCATAACAAATGGTATCAAGGAAAAGAGAAAGAGCCAAAGAAGTACCATTTGCAAAGCAGCATTTGTTTTGTTTGTTACTTTATTTCCTGCATAGAGACTTGAGTATATCTGCAATTTGATTATATGGTCAAATCTTTATGTCCTTTGACTATGTGTATCAAGTAGCATCATCATTGAAAGAATAGTAGAATTTGGGGCCTATTGTGCAAACTATGGAAGATCAATTGAAGCAACATGTTTACGATACAAATAATTAGCATTTCTACCTCTTTCCATGTATTGGTTATCTCCTTGTGTTCTAGAGCCCCTTGTTGCACCAGTTTAATATAACTGAGAAGAAAAAATTGAAGTTGGCGGCTTTGATATTGAATAGAAAGACATGGGAAGAACAATTTCCAAGACCTTCAAACAATCTTCTTGAATTCTCCATACAACAAGTAGGGATTTATTGTAATTTCTTTCATTTATATTAGCAATGTCTGATATTTTTAGCAAATAGATATGTGTCCACTATTGTCTAGAAAACTACTAAAACATCTTGAACTTCTCCCAGACTTTCTTGTGCAGCACGAATTTGAAGATTGTCTAGTTTTTCTTTGAAAAGTTTATCATTTTCTACCAATTTACTCTGAAATTTCAGCAAAAAATGTAAAATCTAATCAATACATAACTGTACCTTAATTTGTCCTTGGCTGCAAGTTTATTTTTATTGTTGAAATTTGATTTTTGGGCGTCGGAGTTCTAGCCCTTAAATAGAATTTATCACTTTTTCAACAGAAAGGATATCTTTGATTTTTGTAACATATCATTTTTCCTTCTTTTGCTAAAATTGATTAGTTGTAGTAGTGTTCTCGCTACTAGTCATCTTTTATGTGACATCCAAAATCTCTATAATATTCTCCAAAGAGTGTGAAAATTGTATAATTTTCATATTGTCCGATAGCCTTTGTACTTCTTGCAATTTTTTGATATATGTTTGTAACAATGAAATCAGCAAGAATATCTACTATGAATTGACATGAGAAATGATAGCTTTTATCAAACTTTTTTCCATCACATTTCCAAATTTGCATATTTGGTTTTCTTCCAACCCATGCACAATCTCTAATTTCTTTGCAAACAAAGAAACTGCTAGATCCTCATCAAAATGTCTCTCAACTCTTACAAATTCTTCTTGGTGCATCCTGGGGTGGCAACGATGAGTGGCTTTGGCAGGTTGGGAACTTGACTCTCACCTCATAATGTATAGAGTTTGCTGGTTGAATATTTTGCAAACTTGTGAGGTTTAGCAAAATGGTGCTTTCAGCCACAGTGTGCGAGTATAATACTCTCCTAATTTAGGGAAGGCTCCCTCTTTTTACTAACTAAAACTAAAATGGATGGAACAACAACCTTTCCTCTTGTTTCAGGAAAAATTATATTATTTTCTCTTCACAGAAAAGTAATAATAACTTTTAGAAAAACTCTTACAACAGCCTGCAATAAAATTGAGAGAGAGGAAATGAAGTTTCCTAAAAGCACAAAGACTTACGTCCACCTCCTCCGGGATGGGAAAACAATCTACAAGCACAAAGAGTCTTGAGAATCTGAGATCCTATCTACCCTTTTAGAAAGATAATTTAAGAACAAGTTGCAACATATAACAACACAAAGTCTGTAAGTATAATGCATTCAAGAATCACTTAATATGGGAATTATCACAAGTATAAAGACTTATAATTCTTCTCAACTCCTAATCACAAATTAAGCTAATTTAATCTTTCAATCTTATAGCACAAAGATTACAAGAAATCATATCAAAGTCTTATCACAATAGCCCCACGAGATCACAAGAATAATTCAGAAAATTGTATCACTATGACATAAGAACACAGTAATAATATTCAATAAGATTCAACACAAAGTTTGAAATCTTATATCCTTTCCTTGTATTGCTTGAAAATCAGGTTTACATACACAAAGCACAAAGTCTTCTTTGTTGTAAATTTCTGTAGAGTTCTCTCTCTATTTGCCAAAAAGATAAAAGATTACAAAATACTTCCTCAAGTATTTATAGGAGAGAAGTCATGAGAAAAAGGTGGGAGGATCCCAACTAACTTGAGAAATTCTCTCAACCACCAACTACTTGCAATTGACTTATTCCAAATTACAGTCCTAATTTATCTTGACTGGTAATTTTATTACATGTAATTACAATCTCTGGCATTACATGTAATTTGTCCATTGCAAGTAGTTGGTGGTTGAGAGAATTTCTCAAGTTAGTTGGGATCCTCCCACCTTTTTCTCATGACTTCTCTCCTATAAATACTTGAGGAAGTCTTTTGTAATCTTTTATCTTTTTGGCAATAGAGAGAGAACTCTGCAGAAATTTACAGCAAAAAAGACTTTGTGCTTTGTGTATGTAAACTTGATTTTCAAGCAATACAAGGAAAGGATATAAGATTTCAAACTTCGTGTTGAATCTTATTGAATATTATTACTATGTTCTTATGTCATATTGATACAATTTTTTGAATTATTCTTGTGATCTCGTGGGGCTATTGTGATAAGACTTTGATCTGATTTCTTGTAGTCTTTGTGCTATAAGTTTGAAAGATTAAATTAGCTTAATTTGTGATTAGGAGTTGAGAAGAATTATAAGTCTTTATACTTGTGATAATTCCCATATTAAGTGATTCTTGAATGCATTATACTTACAGAATTTGTGCTGTTGTATGTAGCAACTTGTTCTTAAATTATCTTTCTAAAAGGGTAGATAGGATCTCAGATCTCAAGACTTTGTGCTTGAAGATTGTTTTCCCGTCCCAGAGGAGGTGGCGGAAGTCTTTTTGCTTTCAGGAAAGTTCATTTCCTCTCTCTCAATTTTATTGCAGGCTGTTGTAAGAGTTTTTCTAAAAGTTATTATTACTTTTCTGTGAAGAGAAAAGAATATAATATTTCCTAAAACAAGAGGAAAGGTTGTTGTTCCATCCATTTTAGTTTTAGTTAGTAAAAAGGGGGAGCCTTCCCTAAATTAGGAGAGTATTATACTCACACACTGTGACTGAAACCACCATTTTGCTAAACCTCACAAGTTTGCAAAATATTCAACCAACAGAGTTAATCTATTTTGTGGTAATCTAGGAAGTAAATACTACATTCATCATTAGTATTTTGAACACAATAGGTGTCTTGGATACTTGATCGCTTGTGCATCTTGTTTTTTGTGGATGGAACCTTCCATTCTTTTTGGTGTGATTAGGTTGGGTGAATCATTTGAAATTCCCTTAAAGTACTACCTCCTTTCCTTCAGATTGGAACATAAGCTCCATGGATTGGTAGTTTTGGAAAAATTCTCCAAGGGAGTGTAGAAACAGTACACTCAAAACTATGTCAATTTCTCCTAAGCCCACAATATAAAAATCATCACATACCTTAAGTTCTCCCATGATTATATTGAGTAGCCTAATTTTCTTGATGCAAGGGATGGTGAATCCATTTGCTACTATGAAATTTGACTCTTTCGAACTCTTTAGCTTCGAGTCCCCTTTTGACAACCCTGTTCTCATCAATGAATTTGTGAGTAGCTCCGCTATCAGTGAGTATTGTGATTTGCCACCAAAATATTATTCCCCAAACTCTAAAAGGATGATATTTAGGCACTCCTGGGAGAGAAGCAAGCATACCTGCATTGATGTTATCATCTTTAAGATTCAGATATGGCTTTTGTTTCTCTACCACCCTTTTTGGCTCAAGTTCTTCTAATTCTTCCTCATTGGAAATAGGCTAAATATAGTGTATTAGGCCCTTATCAAGACATATGTGACTAGGTTCTCAAGGCTCCTTGTAAGAGAAACACAATGTCTTCCTCCTAAGCTTGTTTTTGGCATCCTCCTCTTTTCTTGGTGGTATACTTTTTTGGGGCCATACATAAGATACTTCTTTTTGGAAAGTTTTCTTTGGCTGATCCAAAGGTGGCACCTTTGAGTACAATTTGTTCTTGGATATTGAAGTTTCCAAATTCAATGCTCTCTTGATGGCATTCTGCAAACATCGAGGATTGAAGGTCTTTACCAAGCCCTTGAGAGGTTTAGTTAATTCTTACACAAATAAAATAGTGAGTCTTCTTTCTAACACATCACGACTATGATTGATAATCTTTGAAATGTTGCAACATGGCTGTCCACTATTCCATATTGCTTAACTGGGCCAATTCTCTAAAGTGGATGTATGGATCTTTCTTTTCAAACCTTCCCAGCAATCCTTGGCTGAATTCTTCCAATGTGAAAATGGAGTTATGCACTTGGGTGATCATACTATGATACCCCCACTCACACGCTACTCCAAGTGAAGGGTAGCAAACTTGATCGCCTCTTCTTCATACATAGGATTCAATGAAAAGTAGGTGTCTAGTTTTCGCAACCAAGATCTAGCAAAACATTTGTTGGATTCATTATACGTGAGAATAGTAATCTTACCCAAACAATGTTGTATGTCTTTGCAGAGCTGATCTTGTTGAGTTCTCCCTACTCTCTTTGAACCATTCTTCATCCTTAGATCATAGAACTCTTGGAAAGTTAAGTCATTCCATATTGCCCATTTTAGATCATCGTTTTCTTCATGATACCTCAAAATTATCTTTTATGTGATGATGTCGCTATCTCCTATGGATGTTTCTCTTCTCTTTGCAATAATTTTGCTCAAAAGGTCTTGAAAGGGGGGTTGGTTTGTTGTACCCAAACCAAAATTTTTTGCTTCATTAAGGCATTTTTCTTAAAAGAGTCAAAACCTTGCTAAAATGATGTCAAAATACAGTTTTGGGGCAAGTCAAATATGGACTTTGGTCAGTGTTGTGTTAGTCATCAGCAACAATTGGGTAGCACCTGGAGTTCAGAACCAGAACCTAGGACTCAGAACGAGACATGTGATGATGGAGAAGCGCTTCACGACAAGATTATACTCCTACAAGGTCATTTCAGTGGCAAGAACAGTGTTTACGGAGATGAAATAGATGAAAATTTCAAGTAGAAAGCACATCTGTGCCCCTGTAGCCCAAGGGTGCCCTTCTTTTTGAAGGCCCAGATCTTGTTGCATGTGCTTGCAAATACATTCAGTCTCTTCAAAATTAGTCCAGCTTTTCGACAAGCTATCAAGAGAGGTTCCCCGAAGTACAGAACTCTGGCAATTGACGTCAAAAGTTGAAGGTACGAGCAGGTTGTAAGTCAAAGAGGACTGTAAAATTGCAATTTTTGCTTCCGTGTAGCCTAGGGGTGCCCTTTAATTTGACTGCTCAGATGGGTAAATTTGCAAATGTTGTCTTCCTGAGATCTTTTCTAATCTAGTCTAGCTTCGCAACGCACTAGTTCGCAAGGTGATCTGACATGCCGAGTGATCGTGACAAAGGTTCTACCAGACACGTAAATTAGAGGGTGGAGAAATGTAGTAGAACACATCTATACCTCTGTAGGCTAGGGGCACCCAGCCTTTAGGCCTATCAGATGGAGTTTTTAGCATTCGCAGTCTTCACGAGACTTGTGTGCAATTACTCCAGCTATCCAACGAGCCTAGCCATCAGCCTCCAGGATTTGGCAAACGCTTGTACGTGAAAGGTCTGTGTAGAATGTTGAAAAGTGAATACAGTCGGAAAATGGCTAAGTATAAAAAATACACACCCTTGGAAAAAGCACCCTTCTTTTTAAGGTCTTAGAAGCAGTTTTCTTGCTTCGTCACCTCTAGAGACATCTCTGTCAAGTTGATCTAGCTACGTAGAGAGACCGACGGTGCACGAATCAGAGCACTCCAGTTCCTAGTATCAAGGGTCAAAGTAGGGTATCCGGATGAAAGTTACACTTTTGACAAAATGGTGTTTGCACCTTCACAAGCTAGGGGCGCCCTTGCTTTTGGGGTCCCTCATGCAGCTTTCAGGTATCTTACATCAAGTCATTGGATGCGGAATAATTCCACTCACGCAATAAGCCTATCATCCATTCCGTAGGGTTCATCATTCATCGTTAACGGCAGTTCGAAGCGTCAGATGGCAGATCAGAGAAATGGCCAAGTCTGGAGACCTTGCATCAATTTAATCAAAGGCGCCTAATTTTTTGAGGTGTCAAACGATGATTTTAGCAATTGCAGCTCCCAACAAACATTTCATCCTTGCTCTGCAAGCTTCGCAATGGATATCTTAGCTTGGTCGCAGCATCAATCAGTCATCCAAAAATCAGTGTGAACAGGGGCAACTAGAACTTGCAGTCAGCTATAAAATAGGAAGTTAGCAAAAAAGCTAATAACTCTTGCAAATGGATGCCTAGAGGGTCAAATAAGGACTTTCTGGAATCAGTGAAGTTTGTTGAGTGCATCTAGATGCTATGTATTTTTTGTCAACTAAATTAAAAAGAATATTTAATATTTATTTTGCATGCTAAGGCATTAAATGGCGATTTTTCTCAATAATTTATTATTGGCGCCTTTTTGATGCTAGGTTTCAAATTCACATGTAAAACAAGATGAATATTTTATTATTATTTTGTAATCTGGGACTCCGAGTCAATATCAGTTCAACTGGAGGGGGTCCAATCAAATAATTCTTTTCACAGTCAAGGTTTTAAATCTTGTAGTCATGCTTTTATGGTGCGAATTTGTTCTATTTATTCAAGTATGGCGCCATTTCTCATTCATCCAGCTTAGCAAAAGTGTAATGTCCCCTTCTCATCAGTGATCTGTTCTGACATTCATCAGCCTATTCCGGAAGCCTATAGGCTCGTTTGAGGTAAAATTAGGGTTTCCATGTTCAGAGGTTCTATGGTTTTTCAGGGAGTTTACTATTTATAGTAAATTCTAATTTTGGCAGTATGCAGTTATCAGTCTTCAAGGTCTTCATTTTCAGTGGAGCATCTAATGCAATTCAAGTTTGGCTTCTAATGGTTTGCTTTTTTGGAGAATAAAGGCATTAATGTTATAATTTGCAGTTGACCCCTTGGCCTAGGAGAACAACTTTAAGTTGTGTTTAAAAGAGGGACTTAGGGGGACGCCTTCATGAAGTATTAAATATATTTTATTTATTATCAAATGCCTTGGGAAAAGTGGACGCCACTTTAAGGAGATATATTTTTAAATAAAGCGAAATGTGTTAGCTTGCAAAAAGGGACGCCATTTTGAAGGATTAATTGTTTTTTGGAATTTGAGAAGACTCTTGTGTCTTTTGGTGTGCCTTCTCAAGAATTTGAAGTGTTTTATGAGCTTCTATAAAAGAAAGGTTTTTGCTCCAGCTTTGGTATCCAATTGCTTACTATACTGTTATGCTGTCGAATTGACAAATGATATTTTTCTTCGAGGATGCTACCTCCTAGCCTCAACCAATTTCGTGTTTGAAATACAACACCTAGTTGGCATTTTGTTGCTTCTCATTCAGACTAGCAGATTGAGTTCAACAGATGAAGTCTTTTTGATGAAATTTCCAGTTTTGAGTTGCTGGTTCACCTATAGCTAAAAGTGTAAAATGTATGCAACTCTTTGAATAATTTTTATTTGCTTCTGGGTACTTTTGAAATGTCATTGTTTGCCATGGGTGCCCCTTTCCACCAAGTATCAGATTTTATTTCGGAGATTCTGATTTTTAAGAAGCAAATTGCCCCTTTCAAGGGCCGTACCATTTAGATTGCACTGGGAAGTATGCCAGGAATTAATGTTCAAGTTTTGTTGCTGTTTCTTCATCTTAGCATGGTCGCCTACCTTCCAGAAGTCCATTGCATTCAATCTCATTCAATTTGGAGGTGAATTGAGTGAGTAATGAATACTTCATTGGTTTTTACAGTTGCTGATTGACATTTTCAGTTTACTGATTTTTGTATCAGACTTTAGAAGTTCTGATTTTTTATTCATTATCAGTAGTTAGAGAGATAATTATTTGTATGAGATCACCTATTACTCTTGTGCTTTGAAGCTATTGAAATTCATATGTAATTTGCAGCTTTATTCCTTATTTGTAAGACTGTAAACAGTAGTACTGTTCCAGTCCTAATTGCTGCAATTAATTCTTCTTTCTTCTCACATTAAGTACTCCTGGCTGGTCTTACCGCCAGTGTGGATAATTGATTGTATCTCTCTTTATACCCACCTTTAAAGTGGTGAATCCCCACTCTCAAGTTGATGCCCGCCGCAGCGGATGAATTAGATTGTTATAGATTCATGGCTAGTTATCCGCCTAATAGTTTCAAGTTTTTCAATTAATCACTCCGTCATATGTTAGCACCTCGCCCTCAATGGGATCTTGTGTGCACATTCTTGATGTTGAGTTTGTTTCAATTCAAGTACTGTTCAATTAGCTTCTCCGCCATATGACAACACCTATCCTTCATTGGGATTGAGTGTGCATTCTTGGCGTGAGTTCTTTCAAGCTTGGATTTCAGTTTTTGATGCTAACGCTAATCAAGTTGACTAGTGCTGGTTTATATTGTGTTAAACTGTCGAAAAAATTGGTTAGCATATTTCAAAAAGCGAGTTTTCTTCACAGTTGGGCGAATTTTTCATTAGCAATCAAGTTCGAGCACATCAAAACATTTCTTTTGCAGGTACAAGTCCGAATTCATCAGCATAATTCAAGAGAAATTGGCGATTTTAACAGAAGAAAAAGTATCAAAACTTCAATCTTCTGTCTCAAATTCCATTCGCATGTTTGAAGAAAAGGCAAATTTTGACAAAACAAATCATCTGGGTTGATTCAAAATAGCTTCCTCAAGAAAACCCATGTGGTAGAATTTTTCAAGAAAATTTACTCCAGAGCATCAATTCTCGAGGCTCTGATTTTCTCAATTGAAAATTCCTTGCATGGTCGTGTAGAAGTCAATTTTTTGCATTTCTGACATTCTAGGTTGTCTTAGAATCTTTTTCTAGACAAAACCCACATCTCAAAAATTTTCGTGAAAATTGCCCTTCGATACGCTACTTTTAGCCTCCGCAGGCTATTTTTTAGCTTTCCAGAAAAGTTGTCAGAATATAGCCGTGTTCACAGTCAATAGGCAAGTTTTTCAAAATGCAATAGACTCGGCTCGAATTCAAGACCAAATCGGTCTGGACTCATGATTTCATCAGGACAGCTGATACGAATCTACATAAGGTGCTTCCAGAAGCAGTCTTGGATCCAGTCAAGATAAAAGATTCGATACTTCAAAACATTCAACATTCTGGGTTGCTTGAGGCCGCTTCCCTACGTATCTCAGTTCATTGCGTAGAGTTTGTAATGTCTTGTGTTAAGCATTACAATTCTACTACTCGCGAGATACAATCAGTAGATGGACAGGTCATATGCAGTCTTAAACCCCTGGACATCGAAAAATGTTTTAGTATTCCTCAACACCTGAACAATCTGGTCATTTCCATGGAGTAGTGTGAGCGAGCATTCAATGCTGATATGGACAAGTGTCAAAGTGAGATGGCAGAACGATGGTTAAAACATAAAAAGAACAAGTTGACGAGCAATGTCGGTCGTGGTGAATACAAGGATGACTACGCGATTTTGATAACACTTCTCAATAGCGTCTCAGGTCATGTAGATGCAAATAGTTTTCAGCCCTGGATGTATTACATCATTGGTCGAATCATCTTTGGGCAAGAGCATTATGATTGGGCCTCTTCATCAACGATATTCTCTACGAGCAAATCACCGGTTTTCTAGTTGCACACAAGTTTCACATGTGTTCCTACCTCGTATACTTGATCACCTATCAGGGTCAGTTTAGAGGGTTGAACACGGTGGGCATACTTACTGTACAAAAAATGTGTCATTACTATGACCAACTTGAGTTCATGAAAGTTGAACGACATATCAAGCGTGTGCAGGAGGCTTTCTTGATGTGCACAATGAGGAACTTAGACCGGGAGTTGCATGTTCGTATCTTAGCAGTTGCTAGAGCAGCGATGGTTGATTGGGCGGACTAGTTCATTCAGTTCCCTACATATACCTACATCCGCATATACGGATACACAAGAAATCTAGCCATGCTTCCACGTTATCCTTTGGATAGGGCAGTCTTCATGGAGTTCCTTAGGCAACTACACAATGTTCACCGTGTTGGTGTAAAACTAACACATCGGAGTGCAGGTTTATGCGGACAGCTATGCACACTCGTAATAGGTACTCTTCAAATTAGGAGAAACTCCCACCAAATGCGTGGAAAGAAAGTAATCTAAGTCCTATCTTTTTGTTCTTAGGCTGGAAGAGGCACAAGGTTAAGAAACCAAGAGCGTTGCAGCTAAGGATTTTTACGGTTTTGGATCATTAACTGTGGCTATCTACTTTAAATCTATCGGTTTCCGCCAAGAAGGCATGAGGAAATGGAGTAGGAGGATATTATCGGCGATAAGCAGTGCGGACTCACAGCGATGAAGGCAAAAGATTAGCACAACTATGCTTATGCGAATGGAAACTATTGGAAACAACAATACACGATAAACTAAGTACAGATTCTCAGCTTGAAGGCAAGGTGGCACATCTATCGGCTCAATCTGAATAAGTTTATTATTCACACACATCATACGATAACCAAGAACAAATTCTCAACTTGAAGGCAAGGTGGCACATCTATTAGCTCAATCTGAACGAGTTTATTGAACACATAACATGAAGGATAGCCAACTAGGTTAATAAATTGCATTGGCGAGACACGCATACAATCTATGATCAACTAGCCACTATATCTAACTAAAGCAAGAATTCACCATCATAATTGCATGAAACCCAAGTGGCATAACAATTCATCACAATAGTAAATACTCATGAATAGATACAGAACGAGCAATATTACAGGCAAGGTAGGCCCGGCTATATATTTCTCTCTCGTGCAAAAGTTCTTGAATAGATACAATAATAGCAATACTACGGGCAAGGTGGGCACAACATGTATGCTATCGCGCGAAAGTTATGTACAAATGAGCAAAAGCTCTTATTTATAGACATCAAAAGGTGTAGGGAACCCTAAAATCACCTTGAGTCAACTACAGTCTTGCAATGCATGCAAGATTTATTACTAAAACCTAATAAAGTAAACTATACAGTTAACTGGAAAGCTACCATCAGTTAACCGATACATCTAATCTAAATGGACAATGTGCAAGCATGCACGTCCTTATTTAAAACAAAGTTAATTGGACACTACCTTTAGTTAACTGGAAACCCTAACCCTAACTCCTGTGAAGATAATCCCAAGGAAGAGATAAGCATGTATGAAGTCAGCAAGTGAACTCAAGACTGAAAGTCGAGTTAACTGCTGCTCTTGATTCTATCCTCGAAATTAACTACAGGTTCCAACTAACAGATCACTCCAAGTCATCTCGGTCTAACACTTCGACCAAGAACTCATCAATCTCACTGTCTTCTGAAACTTTAACATTGTCCAAAACAACAATCTGTTTCTTCAATTCTCTATCACTGTCCTTGATTGTATGCATGCATTCTCTGACATCTTCAACCGCCTTCTTGAAACTAGCTGAAATTATTGAAATGTTCTCCAGCTTAGCCGCCACAGGATCTCCATCAAGATATCACGAACAAGCTTTTGAAACTCAGTTTGTACAGCCTCGAGATCAGCGTAGGTACCATCTTCACGAAGATAATGGCACAGTATCTGAGTGACTTTGGCGGCTCTGTAAATGGAGTGATCTCTGTTCCTTTCGCAGCTTAATGCTTCTGATGCTTTTCTTGATTCTTCTCAACGAAAAAAGTGTTGCATGCTGAAACCACGAAGCTTGACCGCGAACACTCTGGTTGTGAGAAATACACAAGAACACGGAATTCCAACAGTGTCCAATCCGCGTTTATGCTTGTCAAATTGTTTGAATTAACCCTCGGATGCACTTGATCTTCATTGTCAGCTGCTCTGATGAAAACATAAATTAAGACCGATTTGGTCTTGAATTCAGTCTAGTTGAACCGCCCTCTGAAAAAATTTCCCATTGACTGTGAACACGGCTATGTTCTAACAACTTTCTCTAGAAAGCTAAAATGGCTCCTGGTGAGGCTAAAAATACCCTATCGGAGGATAATTTTCAACAAAAATTCTGAGACATAGGTTTTGTCCGGAAAATGATTCTAAGACAACCCACAACGTCAAAATTGTGAAAACACGTCGTTTAGCTTGACATGCAAAGATTCTTCAATCGAGAATTGCAGGGGTTTTCAGAGCTTCCCGGGGCAATTTTTCTTGAGAAAATCTGGAACATGGGTTTTGTGCACAACAGAATTCTGAACAAACCCAGATGATGAGATTTTCAAAAAGATGTGATTTTATCCCACATGCAAAGAAATCTTCGGAAAAAAGCACAGAGCTTCAGAATGAAGGCTGCAGGGCAATTTTCTTGAAAAAATCTAAGACATGGGTTTTGCTGCAAATGCTGAAGTATGCGAACCCAGATGATCAAATTCTGAAAATATGCTGAATTTCTTTAACATGCGAAGAAATCTAAGACGAGAAATAGAAGAAATAAGACAGAAGATAGAAGGTTTTATTTGTTCTTCCTTTGTAGAATTTGCTTTCCTCAATCTTGGATTTTGATGTAACCTACATGCAAACTGAAAATAAAATCTGGAATTGCCTTCTCCTTAGCAATCTGAATCCAACGCTACGAAAAATACTGAAATTTGACACCTGTAGCACTTTGAATCCTCAAATGCATGAAGAAATTGCCATTAATGAAGCTCTTTGAGAAAGCACGACTTGCTTAAGAATGAAGAAATAAGGACAACTTTTGTCTTTAAATAAATAAAATTCATTTAAAATTCGTCCATCTTCTCAAACTCAAAGCGCACCTCTTAATTTGGCAGTTAACTGAGCCTCAAATTAGGGCGCATGCTTAACTAAGCCTTCAAAATGAATGCCTAGAATGTGATTGGCTATGAACTGAAGCTTAAAATGCATGAAAATGATGCTTTAATAGAGCGCCACTCTTAACTTCAGTTGAACTGTCCATGCAAATCAGTTAAACTTGTGCATGCAAGTCAGTTAAGTGCACATGCAAAACAGTTAACTTCACATGCGAATTAGAATTCAAC